>VYZV01019761.1:0-10285 GCA_013401275.1 Pandion haliaetus
TAAAGATCTCGTTGCTTACATGGGAGAGGAGGAGATGTGCATGAAATAATCAAGAGGTTCTGCATCTAGAGTGGTCCAGAAAATAAGAACATGATAGAGGAAAATAAAAAGCTTCAAGGAACACAGAACATGCATTGAAGATGATGGCTGGTATTGATGAATTTGTAGTTAAACAAGAATAATGCAGTGTTTGAGTCATACATTCCNGAATAATGCAGTGTTTGAGTCATACATTCCTGAAAGACTATTAAACTGCTGGAAGACATGCTTTTTGTATGAGTTGGAAAGAGTCCACTATTCCGGGTGTCTAAAAAGCCTGCTTAGAAGACAGAAGAAAGGAGTTAAAGTATGCAGTCAGCTTCTGTAGTTTTCTCAGTTCCTGTATTATGGCCTCCATGTGATAACCAGTTATCAAGCTTCTGTTCTGACAGCAGTGGTTTGTACCATATGTTAGGTCACACAAGTGTCTCAACTAGGGATGTGCCTGAAAATGAGGACCAACTGTGGTCTAACCTCCAGATGCAATTAATACTGAATTCAAAGAAATTACTATGGTTACAACCTACAAAGACCAGCCTCTGAAAACCTAGCTCTTCCTGTTTGTGGTAGTACCTGGAGGAACAATTAAGGGATTAAGGAATTTTTATTTCTTTGGTTCTCGTATCCTTCATCATACTGTTTAACTTTTGGCTCTGGGTTCAATTCTTTGACAGAACTCCCTACAGACACAGAATTCCTGGAAGCCATAACCAGTGCTTTGAGGGCTCTGCTACAAACAATGGCATCAAAGAACATCTCCCAGGTAAAAGCTTTCAAATTCAAATGCTCTGGTAGGCTCAAAATCATGTGAGATTGTGCTGGAAAGTTTTTGAAACAAAGCCATTTAAATGAAGTGCTATATTTCAGCAACTGTGAACACTGAAAAAACAGATTTAATAGCATTCACTCTTTGTATTTTTCATGCGCCTTACAGGAATACTTTTTTATGTATCTCCTCCTTAACATGTAAACAGATGAAAGGTATTTCAAAACCAAAATAGCAATAAGCCACAGGTAGTATCTTTAGGAGATGGATATAGTGACAAGCATTTAGTAAATTAGCTCCTAGAAATGTGGATTCTTTTTTATTTCCTGATGTCATCTAGTGAAGCTGATTGTCCTAGAATCGTGGTTGGACATGAATTAGTGAGCTAAATATAGGAATGAAGTGTAATAGTTTGTTATACAAGAAGTAATACTAGGTGGTCTGCTGGTCCTTTCTGGCTTTAAATTGAAAAAATTAGCTTCTATACTGTAAGCTGTAATGAGTTGGAAATAGCTATTGAGCTAGGTAAATTTTTTAAAGTCCTTTTGGGCTCAGAACTTTTTCCTTCAGCTTCATGACAGCCTTGGTTATGTTCTGGAAGAAACACCTTAAGAAGTTGGAAGAGAGAGTTTAACTGTTTCTTGCTAATTACGTTTTCAGAATTCATGTAGTTTTCCTAATACAGGACTTTCTTTCTCTGTTATAAATTTGCCTGTGTTCTGTAAAAACAAATCATCTAAATGTCATATTTGAAAATTTCCATGAAAATGTAAACATGTCTATCTTCCTTTTTTCTCTCTTCCCCCACCCCCTTGCTAAACAGTGTATGACTCCTGAGCAGCTATTGGCTTTGTGTGAAGCTGGTATTCACAGCAGCAATGCCAGTGTTAGAGTGAATGTAGTGAGCATCCTTGGAATTTCTGGCAGTGTCCTGGCAAAAGGACAAGATACAGCTGAAACACTAAAGGTGAAAAACCAAATTTTGCATTGCAAACCCACAACAGTCTTGATGCTTCTTTCAATTTTCTTAAGCATTGCTGGAAAAATCAATTTTTCTCTCTTATTTCAGATGATTGGAAAATTTCTTCTTGAGGTTGCTATGAAGGAACCTTCTCTTGTGGTAGCAGGGGAAGCCTTGGATGCACTTTTTGATGTATTTGCAGATGGTAAAGAAGCAGAAAAGGCAGCGGTACAGATCAAGTTGCTTCCAGCACTGAAAGAATTTCAGCCAGTGTTCAAAATGAGGGTAGGCATCAAATGCAGCCAGCTCAGGATCTCAACACAGAATGTGGGTTAAAGCTTTGAGATTTGGGCTGCTAGAAGAGATAATTAAGCAGGAATATATGGCTTTATATGATGACCAAACAAAGAAAACAAATAATTGAATTCCTGATATTCTGCTTTAGAGGAATGCAAATACACTTACCTTGCGGTTCATGGAACCATAAAGGTAACAGCGCAGCATCTGCATTGCAACATCTGCATTACACCATCAGCGTTATTGATGTCCAAATCACTGTATTGTTCTGAAACCCTTGTAAAAAAAAATATAAAAAATCCTGTAGATGTCTGTGCAGTAGAGCAGCTAAATTGGTGGGAGAGAAGTCCCTTCTGAAGTTACATTGACATACTTTGTTTTCAGCTTGCTGTAGTTGCAGGTGGACATTTTTGTTCTGTCGTTGGTTAATTAAAACAGATCATGTATTCTGTATTTTTAAGAATCACAAGGCCAAAGTTCTGAACTGTAATTTTAGGTACATCCTTGTCTTAAATAGAGAATGACTTTTAATATGTTGTTTCATTAGTCAGATGAAACCTGAGGAGTGACTTTCATAGTCTTGAAGCCAAGCATTCTACAACAAAAAAAATATATACCTGACAGTGCCACAGTTGTTGGTTAGTTAGATGTGCAAGGTCTTTTATATAAAAAGCTACAGAAAAGTGTGTGTTTCAGGTTTACGAATGAAATAGCGTGCCAGTAACGGTCTAGTTTTAGGCAGGGATGTATTACAGCAATTTGACTTGCAGAAATAATTGCTAGCTATGGATATGTACACGTGAACATGTTGGGAGTTCTCGGAATGCGTGGGTAGCATGTCTTGATAGAAGACCTATATAGAATTGCTACAAACTTTAGGTCATGTAATAGGAGAAACTTCTCCATTAGTAAAGTAATTACTTTTTGGTTTTACAGATGCGAAAAGAAGGCAAAGGACAATATAGTACAGATCAACTGTGTGTTCTTGACAATGTGAAGATGAATTTGAGAAGATTCATTGCATATCAGGAGACACTAGGGAAAACCCCAACTTGAAACATCGAGGAACTTTAAACTAAGGTTTCCCTTATTGAATAATGTTTTCCAAAAATATAACCATTTTGAACTTCTAAAATTTATTGAGCAGAGCAGTTTTGCTTTCATGTTAATACTGCTTTTTTTTTTACATTCAGTATTTTTATACTTCTGGGTTGATGCAATATGAAAGTCATATCAGTGTAAAAAACCATAGCATTCTTTGAGATTAAGTGTTAGCAGTGATAAGAATGTGCTTTTGCAGTCCTGAGGTCTGTACATAGCACCACTGCCATTGTTTAGAAATCCTCACGTATCCTGGTGGAAAACTGTAATTGCATGAAAAAGTAATTTAGAGGATATTCTCAGTTATGTGCCCAATCAAGAAAAAAATTTTAAAAGCTCAAGATATTTTTCAGGGAATTGAGCAGTGGCAGAATGCTCATATTTGCGATTTGCTCTTACCTGTTTCTAGAATTGCACAGGCACTTATGGCAAACTTCCCAAGGGAAGTGTGTGACAAATGTGTGGATTACTGTCAGCACTTGGAGCTGTTACTTCATGAGACTTATCGAAGGGAAAACTGTTTCAGATTAATTTATGATAAATTCAGTATGATAGCTTTTTGCTGTGGAAATCAGTGTAAGAGGATCCTACACTTACACACAGCTCCCTGG
Organism: Pandion haliaetus; assembly: GCA_013401275.1. Classification (NCBI taxonomy): domain Eukaryota; kingdom Metazoa; phylum Chordata; class Aves; order Accipitriformes; family Pandionidae; genus Pandion; species Pandion haliaetus. The sequence continues at coordinate 3,776 of VYZV01019761.1, forward strand.
TTTTACTTTATTTTGGTTGGTATTTCTGAAAATCAAGTCTCCCGATTTACTTTATTCCTTGTAATTCTACATCAGGGTGAATTTGAATTCAGGGAAGTAGTAAAACTAATAAAAAATACTTTTTTTTTTATATACTGAGGTATTATCTAAAGTAACTTTATAATTGCTTAAAATATCTTTTTCAAATATTTCTGATAGAGATTTTTTAAGCTGTAAAATACAGAAACTATTTTCAAGAAATGTCACTGATTCATGAAGATTGTATGTGAAGTTCCATATATCAAAAGCTTTGGTTTTGTTTCTGTGAATGAAATCCTCTCACATGCAATTTCTTAAGGAAAAAAAACCACAACCAAACACAAAAGCATCTTGTTATGCTGATTTTTGAAATGGGAGTTTTTCTCCCCTTCTTCTCTTAACATGCTGCCTTAGCACAGGCATCTAGTTTTTGGCAAAATTTTGCCCGTGGTGTTACGCATGGAACTACCAAGACCAAATTTACTTGGTTTGTTATATTTCAGCCGCTTAGATTAGAAAGCAGACTCAGGAACTGACCGGCTAACTTGCAAATGACTTGACATTATGAAATCTTGACATATGGTGTTTTGTCAAATACAAGAGAGAGTGAAAAATTAGTTTAAGCAGCTCTACTGCCTGGAAGTCCTGTTAGTGCTGTTACTTTTACAGGAGTTGGATGAAATGTGTGATGTGATGTGATGCCTGCTAATCAAATGAGTGAGTGAGAGTGTGGGATCGGGAGGGCTCCAGGGCCATTGAGCCTGGTCTGGAGAAGTCCTGAGGAGCACAGAGCAGTTGAAAGGTTATTTTGGGATTTGGCAGGGGCAGGCAGCGAAGAGGGCTGGAGTGTAACAGCTGAGGAAGGAGTAGCTAGGTGGATTATGGCACAATGCATGGATTTTAATCCTAGTGTTAGTTATATTTGCTGTACACTGAGGATAGTATAATATTAGCCTGATAAAAGGTATTGATATTTGTTTGGAGTGCTTAAAAGGATTTACATGCAGAAAGTTCTGCTCTCATTTTCTGAGTGCTACATTGAATTGCAGGATGATCTAGGTTGGAAAGGATCTCTGGAGGTCTCCTAGTGCAATCCCCTGCTCAAAGCAGGACTTGATTTGCGGTCAGATAGGTTGTACTAGGCCTTGAGCATTGCCAAGGATGGAAATCCCACATCTCCGGACAGCCTTTTCCGGTGTTGGACCGCCCTCGCTGTGAATGCGCTTTTTTTTTTTCCCTTTTTCCCCTTGTACCTAGTAGGATTTCCCCCTGCTGCAAAAAGTGCCTGTTTCCCTTTGACTACACACCACCAAGATGAGTCTGGCTCCATCTCCTCTATAACCCCCATTTGGTAGTTGAAAACAATTATATTCCCCTCTTCTCCAGGCTGAATAAACCCAGCTCCCTCAGCCCTTCCTTCTTTGTACATCACATGCTCTAGACCTCTAACCATCTTGGTGGCCTTCTGCTTGACCTGCCCTATGGCATCTTGTACTGGGGGACCTAAAACTTGACACAGTACTCCAGGATGTGATCTCATGAGTGCTGAGTAGAGGGAGGTAATCAATTTTCTTGACCTGCTGGCCATGCTCCTGCCAATGCAGCCTGTTATTTGTTAGCTCTCATCACTGCAAGGGTGCACTGCTGCCTTCTCTTCCAACTTATTGTCCACCAGGACCCTTAGGTCCTTCTCTCCAAAGCTGCTCTTTGGTCATTCAGTCAAGAGCCTGCTCTGTTTCATGCGATTACTCTGTGCCAAGTGTAGGACTTTGCCTTTTACATTGAGTGTAGCAGTCAGAATCTGGTTCCTGGGGACTGTTAGAACAATGAAGTATGTTATTTTTTGTTTAGGGTTTTATTTTTTTAGGTTACTAATGAAAAGAAACATTTCATCTTCAAATATGAATCTGAAAGTTGCAGATACATATATGGAAGATAGGGCATCCACAAGAAAACCTGGTTTTCTTAATATGATCTACCAGACCCTGTTTTTTTCCTTCAAGTGAAAAGACAGACTGTCATTTAGATCTTATTTAGAACTATTCCAGCAGTAGGAATGCATGGATTACTTTTTTTTTCTATGCACTAATCAGTTGAATGTCTTAAAATAATAATAATTTGTGTCATAATAAGAAAGGTGCATAGTATGAACCATGTCACTTGCAGAAGTATGTGATCTTTAGTGCTTAAAGTACTTGCTTTTATCTTCAGGTACACATGCAATTTCTAGCTAATACCTGAAAGAGAAACGAGGATATGTGAAGGCATTTTGGCTTCTTGTGAGTTTGTACTAAAACCCTAACATACAAAACCGAAAATAATCCCTTCACCTTTGTTTCATCTGAGAAGGCTAGAGCATTCTAGGTGCCTGTTTGGCTGAGGCCATGAAACACAGAAGCTGGCAGCTCTCTCTCCAGCTCACCAGGTATGTTTCAGTTGATAAGAGAGGTAAGCTGTAGCTCTTGGGAGGTGTTTTTAGTGTTTTGTTAACCTCATTGCTAATATTAATCACACTTTTAGATGTGATTTCCTACATCCCATGTTAGGATCTTTGCCAAAGTCTTTTGCCCTTACTAGTGGTGCATAGCAAAATGGAGCCCTCATCTTCCTTTAGGGTTTCTATGATATTATAGTTATCTAATAATAACTAGCCAACTGCATATTTTGGTGTCCATACTTCTATTTCTCTGAATGAGAAAATCTTAGCAGTTTAGTGTAACTTGCTTTTTGTGTCTGATGGAGGGCTTGTGACTGAATGAGAGGTAATAATTTTGTACATTAATTTAGAGAGCATGTTCTGCTTGTAAGGGACAAGATAGAAGATAATAGGAAAAGCATCGAAGACTTTTTTGTCCATGGAAGACAAGGGAAGTTACCAGTGATTTAAAGAATTGTCAGATCAGGGCCTAAAACCAGAGGAGATTTACAAGTACAGAAGAGCTAAGCTGTAAGATTGGGGCTATAAAAGTTGTTCTGACACAGTTAAGGAAGATAAAGGCAGCAGTAGAAGTGGTGATGTGGTGCAAATTAAATGGTTTGGGGGCTCCTTTGGCACTGGTTTATTTAAATAGGTTTAGGTTAAGCTTGAGGTGAAGACAAGATCCTCAACAGCCTGCAAAGGGAAAGCCAGATCTTGAAGATACTTTGAAGGTGGCAGAAATTGGACTGATCTAGACAGTATGCAGCATAAGTAAATAGATGATAGATGTAAGCGATCTTCATCAGTTCATTTAATCACACAGATAAGACTGGTATTAAAACAGGTATCTGAAACTAAATTTGTTTGCTTATCCTGGTCTCTAAGGCATCATCTGTCTATGCTTCAATTAAAAACTGTATCCTTTGAAAGTATGGATTGCTGCTTTATTTGTCTCCCTGTCTGACACCTAGCACAACAGAATCTGGCTCTGAGTTGAGATTTTATACCAAAATAGGTGCTGAATTTAAGTTGGGTCTATGGTATGAAGTAAAGACAGCTGTGGGCTCCCCACCCTATTCAGAAGCAGTGGGACCAGTGGCATCGGCTGCTGCTTTGGCCTCTCTGCAGCCTGCAAAATGTTGAATCCCCAGCTGTGTAGATAAGGAGTTATCATTGCTATGTGGTTTTATGTTTGCTGTCGATGAAAAGAAACAAGTGGTAAGATTTGAATAAGCTTTTGTTGTGAAGTACTTTTTATACGTCATGCTTTGACATTCAGAAGATTGCTGTATACTACCTTATAGTCAGTAGTTTAACTATTTGGGGTTTGTAGTGTGTGTTTGAAGGTGGTTTTTTTTCACAGTATGTTTTGGGTTTTTTTTAATACTGTCATCTTAGAGGAGCAAGAATAACTTTAACCAGTACTATTTGGCTTGGGTTTATGTTTGTATTTTGAGAGAAAGTATAAAAAAATAATCGGAGCATGATAAAATTACAGAATGAGAACTGTGTCGGAGAACAAATTCATTTGAAATCTGTTTGTAGTTTAAGTATATAAATGAAATGCATATCTTCTGGAATATTAACATAAAACAACCAACAAAAAATGCGTATAAACTCAAGTTCTGTTTCCGTAGTAAGTAATTTTCAGTAAAAGCATTCCCAGAGGACTGGATAGAAATGTCTAGCCTTACATTTACTGTTGCAAATTCAAATTCAGGCAATGGTACTGGTAATTGAAAATAACATCATTGTTCTTTTCTGGCAGATGAATTTAGCAAACAATCTAAATATAGTTTGCACTGGACGTACTGTTAAGGTATATAACATTAAGATAATTGGCAAAAACTGAAAACTCTTGACAGTCACAGCAGATTAAGGAACTTGAAGTTTTTCCACAAGGGCTGAAATATGGTGAGCCTTTCTGTTTGAAGAAGCTTTTACTTGAGTGGCGGGGTTTTTTTGTCGTAATTTCCAAATAAATTCATACCATTGACTTTTGTACCTTCCAGGAAAAGCAGCATGCATTTAAATCAATTCACTCTAATTTTGTTTTATTTCTGTATTATTTTCATAAACTCCTTGTTTCTGAGAGAGGCATTTTGTCAGACATAATTCAGTGACCACATAAAAACATAGTTTGAGACTTCCATACAAAGGGTGTGGTAAGACCTTTTTTTTTTCTTTCAAATCTGAATGTCAGGAACTCCTTGCATTACTGTTATATTAAGAGCTTAAATCAAACTGCTTGTGAACTGAAATAAGATACCATTGTAATAATCTCTATGCTGTTTAGAACGATTGTGGCTGCTATGTGTTCTCAAAACAGTGGAGAGTCCTGATGCAGCCCTGAGGTTGCAAGGTGCTCACATAAATACCTATACCGCTTTTAAAGATGCATTGGGAGTTTCATATACCTTCTCCTGGTTTTGTGTTCCTTTTTTGACAAAAATCCCTGAAAGGATTCTTTGTTTTCTTTCTCCTCTGATGTGAATTTTTTTTTTTGAACTTTTAAGGAAAATTGCATTGGCCTCTTCCCTCCTCCCCGCCCCTTGATGGAGAGTGAAAGGCACTTCCAGAATTTAGCTGAAGAATGGCTGATTCAGCTAGAAAATGTATGATGTTTCTAAGTAACTTTTTCTGGGAAGTTCTCTTTTTAGTAAGTAAAAGTGTTCAAAGTTGTAATTAAAAAAAAAAAACTTTTGACCATATTCAAGTGGGGGTTTTCTTGTTGGTTTTCGGTTTTTTGTTTGTGGCTTTTTTTTATTTTTTATTTTTTTTTAAATACCTTGTAGGTATACTTGCTCATCTAAAGCCTTTGTGGTACTACACCACCTGTGTTGTGCCCTGGCTTTATCTGCTTGGGAGTAAGGTTGATACTGAGGAATCCTGTAAATTAAGAAACCTCAGTCCTACAACAAAGCTTGTTTACATTTATGTGCTATGAGTGTAGAACAAATCATTGTTTTTTCCAGAATTAGCTTTAAAAAAAACCAAACCAACACAGGTATTTTTCTGTTACTGTTACCTCCTTAAGGATGCAAAAAAAGTTTATGAATTGAAACCTTTTTATTTGCACCTTTGATGGAAGAGGACCATCAGGCTAGTCACTTTCTAGTTACCTTTTTCTGGTATAATTCTCAGAATAACTGAAGAATGTGGGGTTTGGAAAATAGGATTATTCAGGATGGTTTTTCTCCCAGTTCCAAGCAGTGCTTAAGTCCCACCAGTTTCCACTCGACTTTCGATGGTAGTTTCAGGTACAGATCCTAATTCTCAAAGCAATTAAGTCTGTCAACTCAACCCCCAAATTTCACCCTACAGTTTCTCACTGTAGGGTTACTCTTGGACAATGCAGATCAGACATCCTGTGACAGAACCCAGGAGGTCTGAGGACAAAATGCCCTGCTCTGGGATGGTGGGGCGAAGCCAGAACTTCAGTCTTTGGCTGTCACGAGTAAGTGGTGCTAAGACTTCTTCTTTGCAAGCTGTCCACTTCATGGAATACTTGGAATTGAAATGCAGCTTTTTAATTCCAAACCCTCTATCCTGCTAAAGAGAAATCGTCTCCCGTACGATTCTGAAACTATGGGAAGCACCAGGCCCTCCATGCAGCATGCTGGAAACTTTCTAGCTGATATTGTATTAAAGGTGTTTTAAGGCTGTAGCATGAAAACACTAAAAATAAATCTGAGTCTGACCAGAACTTGTACTGCTAAACGTGGCTGTTTGCTGTGTTGTGTACGTAATGTGTTTTTCCACCCGCAGAAGCATTGGCTATACAAATATGGCACCTAGGCTATCTTTTCCTCTTCTTTGGAGCGGAAGGAGAGGCAGGAAGACCCAGAAGTATCCGTAACCGTCCCCAAGGCAGTTTTAGGGGAGTGCAGTGGCAGCTGACGGTGCACGAGAAGGGCAATGCGACCGCAGAGCGCTGGTACTGCTACCCCCGCCGCCCTTGCCTAACTAACGTACGCGGGCACTCGCCTGACGGCTTGACGGAAGCAGCGCACCCCGCACCCCCAGAGCGGCGCCGGACGCTGCGGCCGCCAGCCCAGCCAGGGCCTCCCCCC
>VYZV01019775.1:3765-41265 GCA_013401275.1 Pandion haliaetus
CCCCTCCGAGCCCTCACACTTGCCCGCGCCTGCCGCCGCCCTGCCCGGGCCTAACGACGGGGTTGTGTGCCCCCGCCCGTTGGAGCCGCCTCTCTCACAGCCCTGACCGGCGTCCGGTTTGTCCTAAGTTCGGTTGTTTCATCTAAAACTTATTTCCCATTTCAAATAGGAGCTTTGTGGGGGTGTGCAGGAGCGTTTGGAGCTGGACATGGAACCGTTGTACCACCTCCGCCCTAGCCGGGCCGCGCTGAGGAGAGGGCCTGCGCTGAGGGTCCTGCCTGGCCTCGGCGCAGGGCTGCGTTCCTCAGCGTCGGTGGGCTGTGGTAACATGCATTTTATATATATATGTACGACTGGTGCGTTTCTTAGGATAAGCATATGATAGACGTTAACCCATTGCAAAGACTTCATGACTGGTATGAAGACTGAACACCCAAGTACAGGCTCTTGTGCTCACGCAGATGTGAAAATCCACTTGAGAAAGTTCCTGATGCAAGTGGCTCCGAGCAGGATCGGGGCCTCAACAGTAGATGAGGAATGCAAAGAGAGAAAGACTGTAATACAAAAGCAGCAGACCTGAATGGTGACACTATACCCAAGGCTCCTCTATTTTGTATTTCTTAGCCTGCTCTCCATTTTTCAGTGCTGTGATCACATCCTTCCAGGTACAGGGGTGGTACAGACAACAGCAATAACAAAAAGCAATTATTCAGTCTGCAGCTATGAGGTGCTAAATAAATATAGGTGGCCAAATCCAGCTTTCATTTGCTTCAGTGGAAATTTGATTGAGCCCTAACTTGTGAATTCTCACATCGGCGTATCACAACAAACAAATGGCAAGGATCCATGTCAGGAGACAATCTATGTGCTTCGCAGCTGTTCATACCGAGAACACAATGCCATTTAACTGTTGCCAAGCTGACTGAGAAATGAAATACTTGTTGAGATTCCTTTGGATTTGGATGATTCAGAAGAGTCTAAATTTAAAATTTCAGACTTTTCATAAGGGAACAAGTGCTTGGCAAGAGTAAACATTAGCCCTGCATTTCCCAAGATAACATAGTTTCAGTATAAGCAAGCCTGGCCTCCTATAAATACTGTTTAGGAATGCAGTTGAGGTTTAGGGCATTGTGAAACACCACATCAAATGTTCGTTCTTAGTTCCAACACGTTGCATTGTTGATGTAATATCACACTGCGCTATATGGGAGTGATAGCAAGTTTTTCTCCAAGCACGACAGCATTCTATTCAAGGGGACTTAAGCCTTGATAAACTTTGTAAGTGTCATACAGAAAAGGACTTGTCTAGGTGTCCCTAGCAGTTAATTCACTGATTTTCATTAGCACAGAAGCGACCTGTTAGGTCACAACTTTGTGCCAAATTTTTATCAGTAGCAAAGCCAACTTAGGTATTCAATCCCTCCTCATGTAAGAAGCCAAAGAAATATGAAACTGCAGAGAGCAGGGTTTCTGTGAAGTAGATTTTTGAATTAACACATCTGACAGGTTCCAGCTCCAATGTCGGAAGAACACAAGATCCTCTGCTGACCCTCGCTGTTACCTTCTGAATAAGTAGTTGGTAAATTACATGGGCCCAGCTGATGAATGTTTGAGAAATCTTAGTCATTTGCATGTGCCCCTAGAGGCCACTCTGGGTGTAATTTTATTAAATGAAAACTTATATAACAGAATAAACTGAGGGTTTTTTTCTTGAATACAGTGAATTTATGGAAGCATAAAAGAAACTGTAAATGTGTTTTATTCTTATATTCATTTTTAAGACATAATATATATTCATATCACGGTGGAGAAAATATACAAAAGTCAGAAAACTCAGTGTCACTTAGTCAAAAAGTCAGAGTGGAGGCTGGTTTAATATTCTCAGGGAGCAGCAAGAGCAGGGCTGTTCCATGAAGGAAGATGAGTGGGCACCAAGCATGACCCCAGCACAGGCCATGCCCTCCCCGACCAGGATGTAGTCCCACGGGATCCAGACACAATGGGCAGAACCTGGCAGTGGTTACAGGGTCCACCAACAGCCCTAGGCAGGACAAGGGGGTGAGTCTGGAGGATCCAGCCATGAACAGAAGACAATGCTACAACATCGGTCCAAGGTCCATCCAAGAGGCAGGGCTGGATACAGATACGCCTGAGCTTAGATGGACTGATGAGCAGTGGGGTGAGTGAGGGGGGGTCCCAGCTGAAGCTGTTCAGGGCAATTAAGTCCTGTCAGTGCATTCAGGGCCCTGACAAACATATACTAAAGGATCTAGGAATATTGCTCTTGTACGTATACTGTGTTATCACCCACCTGCCTCACCTGCTGCAAATGAAGTTAGCTCCATATGCAGTTTCCCATCTTTCACATCTTGTTACTGCACATTCCACAAGATTTTTTGCATTCTTCTAATCACAGTTCTCTGCCCTTTGATTGTTCCTTTTTTCCCTCTGCAGGCGTATGTACACATTGTTTCTAGGTACAGCTGGAGTGCAGAAGTCGAATTGTTCATCAGATACAGTCTCTAAAAAAGATGTCACTACTCAACATTTTCTTCATTCCCCGCAATCAAGTTTTCCGAGGGTGTGCAAATACCTTCTTTTTCTTGTAAATGCGTGCCATAGAAATTAAAACAGCAATACAAAGATAGTCACAGTTGTTGAAAATACGGGTAATGTGTGATATAATCCACATTACAGAAAAACTTAGCTATAGATTCTCTCCTGGACCTGCCTCTTGGTACCAAAGGACAGGAAAAGTTTTGTGGCACATACATGACTATTGTAAGATCTTCTTTTACCTTTTTCACTATGAGTGACTCGGAGCAGAGCCATCTTCTGAATGTAACTTGTTGACACCTTGGTACCGAGTAGAAGAAAACCAGGAATGAAGATTTGTTGGGTAGCAATAATAAGAGAAAGTAATTCCATCCCAACAGTGATGAAGATCTTCAGTTTATGTTGTGCTGGGTGCTAAGGATAACATTACTGAGCCGACTTAAGAACTTTTAAAAATGTGGAGCTACTGGTACTTTAATGCAAGTAGCAGCACACTCTGCCTCTGTCAGTGGGATTTTATAGGTTTTGTAAACACCCTTTCTACATATTAAAACAAATCAATGGCATTTAAATTTTAAAAAAAGAATAAATATTACGCATGCTGTTTTTATCCTTTGAATAAGGCACCATTTTATATCTACAATCTTTTTTATTCTCAAACTAACCCCCAAACAATTTAACTTCTGATTCATTGCCCTTCTGGCCCCATTCTGTGCGTATATTCCTGATTTAGACAGGGTAAGCAATCAAGAGTATATTTGGCAATTGCTCAGTTCTGTAGGGTATGATGGCCAAATTGTCACCATCTTACCATTACTTTCCATTCCCTGTGCAATTATAATAAAGTGTCTTAAACTTTTATGCTGACTTGCTGAACTCAGATGAAAATCTAAGATGCACTGACAGCACTTCATTATGTGCTACATTACTTCCCAAGATGCAGAAGCATTTTTTACAAGAGCGCATAATAAATGAACAGTAAATAAGTTAGAAATACTTTAATTTACAGGAGATGAGGCTTGAAGTAAGTCCAAATGCTGTGATAGGCCAATATCTGATTTCTAGTAACGCTTTAGTAAGGTTTGGTATCATATGGACTGGTGGTAGGAGGCAATTTATTTTTTTTTAATTTATTTACTCTGAGTAAAACACTGAAAATTAAATCTATTCTATCAGAGAAGATACTGGCAAGGCTGTAATGTAAAAAGCACTTCACTTAAGCACTTCCTTTAGTTAAACCTGAGTGCCAACAGACACTGCCAAGGAATGAAGACATTTTATTTAAAATTACACTGGCAAGAGACCATCAAATTATCCTTAACATTTTCATTAAATTGAGATACAGGTATAGTTAGGGTAGTAAATCTTTTCAATACAAGGAGTTTATTCCTGAGCCAAGGCCAGATTCAGCAGTAATTGTAGGAACTATTAAGACCTAAAGCCTCACCTACATTACCAGAACAACTGTTCAAGGCTTTAGCCCAGTTTTTAAAAATGGATGGGCTCCATCCTGTACTACAGAGCTAATCAGATCAGCAAACTACAGTGATGCATTTGGATTCCAGTCTGGGGTGATCATTCCATGTTTTGTTGGCTTGGTTCCATGCGATTTTTGGGGGTTTCCATTAGAAATCTGTGAATATCTGTAGGTTGTCTGCAGTCCATGCTCTCAGGACTGTAAAACAGTCAAACAAGTGGTACCTTTCTGAATATTGACACCTTATTACTCTAGGAATGTCGAGCTGAAGAGACTAAGGAACCTTATATCCACAGTTTCTAAGATGAAAAAGTTATTACCTTATGGTCTCAGCTCCTTTATAAGATCTACATAGCTAGATTTCTCCCCAGAGATTCCTAATTTTCATTCACAGCTTCTGATTGAACAAGATCTTTTATTTTAGGCATCCAGTCTTCTGAGGAGTGTAGGGGTAAGGGCTTATTATAGTGTTAAAGCTATGGTTGTGAGACATTATTATGTTACTTGGCAAGTGTTAGTTAACTATAAATCCTAGTTTGTTTTCTGGGGTTAAAAATTATAAATATATTTAATTTCAATACTAGTGCTGCAAAGATATTCAGCTAAATAATAAAATAAAGATTAGGATGCTCTTTTCCAAGTCTGCCTTAAAACTTAACTTATTTGAATAGGAATGGAGCATTCAGCATCCTTAAATGTCTTTAAAAGCCCAATCGCAAAGAATAATTGCCCTCAAGTGAGCACAAATAGAACTTCGTATTTACCTTGTTATCTTTGGCTCACCTTTAATATACCTGGAAGCATTCCCTATATATAAGCATTTTAAAAATTGCCATTCCAAGCAAATTCCAACATGCTGATTTTATGCTGACAGAAACATGTGCTATGGGCCAGTACACATCCACTTCATTTCCTATTTAAATTGGTTGGAGTATTTTCACCTTCCTTTGGTGCCCATGTAAACAAGAGCCTTCTTGAAGTCAAATCTTTCATGTGGTTTGAGGAAAACCAGACCAGATTATTTTTTTGGTTTAGGTCACCTGAACTTCCTTGTGATCCAGAAAAAACACATACACACATGCACACTTACATGTGTATGTGTATCTATTGATACATGGTTATATGGAAGTGTTTTCTTGCAGTTCTCGAAGAATTTGAAGAGGTCCTTCCTAACAAATTACTCACAAATGTTAATGGTCTTGAATGTCTGAAGAAGAAGATCCCAGTACATCCCAACCTATGTTCATGAAGTATGAACACTCANTGAAAACATGCCAATACCATGCCCACTCAGATGATAAGTTTTCACTGACCAGCTCTTATGAGATGAAGTGACCTTCAAAACCTACAGGAAACAGTGGAAATTAAAGGCAGCTGATAAGCTCATTTTGTGAAGATTCATTCAAAAATTATTTAAGGGGCACAAATTATGGTCTTGTGGAAAATCATTAGAGAAAGCAAGGGAAAAAAAACCCGGAAATCAATTCAGATAACTAAGAGGAAACAATGGTATTCTGAAATTTAAAATTACTCTGGAAAATTTACTACAGCTACACCATGGAATCCTAGAAGATTGTTCTGACTTATGTCTGTGTGTCATTCAAGTTATTCAGGTTCATTTTCTGCCTGGGTGTATTCGCTTAGTCCTAAATGAGCTGTATAGATTCTTTTATAATCTTAGATTTTGCACAGCTCAGATACATTAATTTAGCTTTGCAGTAGATAAAAATCAGCATGGTTACACAGAATTCAATAGTGGTGAAGACAGTTTATGCTGCCTTAGAATAAAGTTCCTGAATTTTACTCCTGCCTACTCTTCTATTTCTTTATGAATGAGATCAGCATAATCTAATTTTAGCTGTCTAAATATTAGGCTTCTAGTCTGGCCTCCTCATCTAGACCTCTCAACACAGAGATTTCATTCGCCTTCTAAACTCCTCTCTTATAGTGGGTTCAGCTCACTGGATATGTTTATTGACTGAAAGCTCATGATGAGAGTAGGCATTTTCCATGTGCATGGCTGAAGTTAGCTGGGGTGAGTTCACCTTCCATGTGACTGAAGACAAGCCACACAATAAAGAAGAAATTTATCCTTCATCCATAAAGAAGGAGCAGTGATGCTTAGACACTTCTAAACAGACTTTAAGACCCAAATGACAAATGAGCAATAAAATTGTTTAGGATTATTATTAGTGTCACAGAAGGATGTTGAGAAAAGTGCCAGAGACTGTTGAATGATCCCCATTTTACTTTAGGACTGATTCTAAAGGCTGTGTTTCACATCTGCTGTGGAAGAAAACACAGAAATGACATTTGTCTTTTGACCTCTGCCAGTAAATTTGGATTTTCAAAACACCATTAGGAAGAAATGAAGATGCCACAGCCAGGATTTGGGAGATGTAGTTTAAATGCCCCATACTTCCACTAACCTTCTGTGTAACTGTGATCAAGTCAACCAACTGGAAAGCACCTTTGCAGAGAAGAACCTGGGGTCCTCCTAGGCAAGAAGTTGAACATGAGTCAGCAGTGTACCCTTGCAGCAAAGAAAGCCAGCTGTATAGCAGGTTAGCTATATTAGCTAGAGCGTAGCCAGCAGGTTGATGGAAATTACTCTTCCCTTTGTTTAGCACTTATGAGACTGCATCTGGAGAGCTGCATGCAATTTGGGACTTCTCAGGGCAAGAAAGACATTGAAGTACTGGAGCAAATCCATCAGAGGACCAACAAGATGATGAGGGGCTGGACTGTATGATACAAAGAGAAGCTGAAAGAATTGGGTTTGTTCAGCCTTGAGGTGAGAAGCTGAAGGAAAGACCTTACTGCAGTTTATAACTATCTAATGGGAGTGTATAAAGAAGGTGGAACCAGACTCCTCTTGAGGCAATGGACACAAGTTGCAATGAGGGAAATTAGGGTATTTTCAACTAGATATTAGGAAGAAAATTCTCATTGTGGTGGTGGTCAAACACCAGAACAGGACTCACATAGATACTTTGTGAAACCTCCATCCTTGGGGATATTCAAACCTACACTGCACAGGGTGCTGAGCAATCTGTTGCCCTGCTTTGTGCAGAGGGTTTGGACTAAGCCCACAGGTCCCTTTCAACCTCAACTGTTCTCCAACTCTGTGATTCGGTTCACCTAACTAATAGGTATAGTGTGGTCATTTACATCTGACCTGGTTGCTCTGGGTTCCCTTTGACATCAAGTGTTGTGACTCATCCAACACTGCCTCTAAGATGAGATGTACCAGTCCACGATCAGTAGTATTGCTCAATTGCTGAGATCTTTCTGGGGATAAAGGGGAGTCCCCTCTAAGCCACAATGACTTAGTCATATCAGTCCCACACTCTTTACCTCTCTTTCACATTTGTAAAGCAGAGCTACTCCTACCTCAGTATTTTTTTGGAGGAATAGATTGGTTAATATTTGAGTCTTACTCAGAGACTGTGATGTTGGCTGCTATATATGGAAAAAGAAAAAAAGAAATAAAGTCTTCCAGATGATGACAGCACTGTGGCTCCCTCCTCTCCTAAGCAATGCCAACAGTAATTTTAAAAAAGCCTTTTATCTTCAAATGTATTTCAGAGCCACTTCAGAGTGAGAAGAGCTTCTTAACATATGAACTTTCAGATGGCTGGGTTGAAGAAAATATGGAGCTTTCCTTTAAACAATTAGAGCCCATTTTGCTAATCAATTTTTGTCAGGCGCCTGGAAACATTTTTCATTATCAGATTCCAAATTGTCTTGAACAGTATGAACTAACGACCTTTTATCAGTCCAGTTTGGGGCACTCTGATACATCCCTGCTCAAATTAAATAAATCACAAACCTTAATTAACAAAGACTGGCATGACTGCAAAAGCAATTAATTAGTTTGTACGCTATCTGAGAGATCACAAACGTACAGTAGTTACAATTAATGGATTTAATTTTAAATGCTAGGGCTCCTGCATGAAAGTGCCTCAGAAGTCCATCCTGGCATTCTTATTACTCTTTAATTATAATTGATGTACCTGGGAAAGATGTCAGCAGTGTACATTTTAATACAGGTGCTAGTCTCGCTTAAGAGCTCATAGTCCTTGCTTGAAACAGTCAATGATAAGCAACAAGGTTTTGATGAAATCCAAATTTATTAGGGTTATTAAAAGTCATTAATTATTTGGCACTGTAGAGATGTAATCTGGTACTATTTTTTAATAGACAGCTTTATATATTTAAGTTTGAGACTTGAGGTTTATTTTTAGTTTAAAACACTTCTGTCCCTCTTGGCTCCCTCCTGCCATTCCTGTTTCTTGCAGATTTCTCTCTTTTTTTCCCTCCTTAGCCTGAGCTCTTATCGTCCCAGCAGATACTTGCAGCTATTTTCCATGCTTTTTTCCAGCCTCAAGAGAGGTCTTCACTGCTCCACTATCACTGTTCTTGTGTGAAGCAGCTGCCAGGAGGGTCAACCAGCAATGAACAGTTAGTCAAGTCTAAGAGATAAAGTCAGCTAACATCAGCAGAAGATAAATCCATCTTCTGGAAAATGACATCAAGTCCACTGGCAATGTTTGAGGTGTCAAGCTTGATCTGAACATAAGTGGCCTGATAATTAAATATTTTCCAAGGGTAGTCCTCTGCTTCCCTCCATCCCACATGCCGCCCAGCAAGCAGGGTTGACATCAGGCACAGATGAAGTCAATAGCTGCCTAGGGCAGGCAGCTGTCAAGGGCAGGACAGCAGCTTTGCTTTCTCCGCGCACTTGCCTGTGCCATCTGGAGAACGAGACCAGCAGCTCCTGCCTCTCCACTCTACACCTTTCCTGCAGGATGAGTTTAAAAGAAGTATTTGTTCTTCAGCTGACTCTCATAATTACACCACAAACCTTATGATAACTTGTCCTTCTCTTATTGCCTCAACTTCTGGAGTTATTAGACTATAGGAAAACTCCAGCAGTCAGTTAAAGAGGAAAATTAATTTTCTGGTTACAGAGACTGGAAATGGCAAGTAAGTGAGTCCTGAAGGCTCATAAAAAACAAAAGGCAATTAAAACTAATCCCATACGGATTTCATGACTGACTTTACAAAAGGTTTGTCATTGATGTTAATGCAGTCAGAATTTTCTTGATTCTTTAAGAAAATGTATATTTTAAGGATGTATCATGATTATTGGGGTCTGATTCATAATTTTTGAATATTTAGGGTTGGCAATAAAATATTTTATGGAACTTTGTAACACAAGTATGACCATTTGCTAAATTTTGTCTATTATGCATCTCTGGAGCACAAACATATAATTTAAGAGTGGAATTGTGTGAATCAAATAATGGAAATAACACCTAAACTGTGTTTTGTATTAGTTCTATACTAACTTTCATCAGTTCCATTTTCTATGCTTACCAATTAGTCCCTACAGCTATTGAAGTCAATAACAGTGATTGATGGTGGAGAATCAAAACAAAATACTTTTAACTGAGAAGTGGAAACTTGCCTACAAGCTTTGCTTGCTTTGTACTATCTGGTACCCTAGTCTTAAGCAAATAAATATTTTGGCCAAATAAAAACACTGATTTGGTCTCTTGTGGAATACAGGACATGGAATTTGATCCATTTGCCTCTGCAGTGATCCATACACTTTAGATGTGGGACTTGACAAGGCGTCCTGCATCATGCACTCTGGTCCCCTGCTACCACAGGCTCCATACATATAATCCTTTGCACAAATATATGGAGCTCCATCCTAGGAACACTTAGGCTGTTTGAAGTAGAAACTGATGGGTTTACCCTTCAGGAATTTGGCCAATCCCTGTTTGAGTCCATTTATCTTTGTGGCCTCTGTAACATCCTCCAACAGCAGAATCCTGTTGCTGCATGCCTATAAATGCTCTGTGGGTGAAAAAGTAATGCCTTCTGTTTGTTTTAAGTTTTCTACTCATTTATTGGTTGTCCCTCAGTGTTTATGTCTTTCCCATTTTCCTGACTAATAATATTAGAAGCTGTTGCAGGATCTGGCTGATACGGAGCCTAAAACCCTTCTTCTAATTTGTAGCCCAACTCTGTTCATGGCCAGTTTATATCCATTTGTTCTTGCAACAGCATTGGCCTCTGTCTTATCTGGTTGAGTGTTGATAGACAAAATCTTCTTTCTGCCCCGTCAAGTTTTGCTAGGCTGAGCAAGCCTTGCTCTGCCGAGTTAGGTGAGGTTGCCAGGAACAGGCTGAGTCAATCCAGCAGCCTCTTGCCATTGAAAGGGATGATCCCTGATTTTCTTCTCCTCCTCCTCTCTTTCCTGGCCATGCATATGTTTCCTGTGCAACCAGTTCTGTCTCTTGTCTGATCTTTCAATTTAGCAGATTAAACCAGCAGAAAAATAACCCAGCAGAAAACATGAAGAGTTTTCTGCTGGGTTAGTGAGCAGGATCGGTTCAGCAGGTGGTCAAAGCCAGGCTGGTTCAGGCCACCTCCAGGAACCACACCAACTGTGTCTTCTTGTACGATCGGCTCCCCACTCCCTTCATCATCCTGTTAGCCCTTCTTCACACTTTTTGTCAACATGGCTGACCACAGCTGGGTGCTCTGTTGCAGAGCAGGTCTCCCCTGTCATAGTGAAACTTTCCTTTCACTCTTTGAAGTACTTCTGTGAATGCATTGTTTCCATTTACTTCTCTCATCTCTGCATAACGTTGATGTCTCCTAATAGTCTTGGCATTCACTGGTACATCCTGATCTTCCTTTTCCTCAGACATTTTCAGTTGATGAGTTCAGGTCACAGCAGAAGTTCCTCTGATGGTTCCCCTAAGGCAGGACACTTCTGAATGATGAAATTTGGTCTCAGTTTTGGATTCTCGTACTTTTGGTTATTCAGTACTTTCTTTCTGATGAATATTCAGCTTCACTTCAGTATTGACAGCGCCTCTCAACTTTTTGCTATTGGCAAATTCTTCATGTGTGTGTCACAGTCACTGATAGAAATATTGTACAAGACAGGCCTGAGGCTGGACAGGTTCTACAGAACATCTCTGGTAACCCTTCATCTTAGACAATTTCTGCTTGACTGAGGTTTTCCTTCACTAAACTGGGATTACAGTAATTTTAAGGAAAATGTAATGTTGCAAAGCAGACAGATTATGCCAGACAACTTGACCTTGATTTTTTAACTCACTTTCCAAAGTACTGTAAAGCCTAAACAAGAGGAAAAGTAAAAAAGAAAAAGGGGTAAAAAAAAAAATTATACAGGTTAAATACCATCAATTACTGTAGGCCTCTTGTTACTTTCGTTTGTTCATAGGAAGCTTTTTAAATAGGATTTGTTTCTAGGGTGGACTATCTTGGGAAGGCTTCCTGGAAATAGTATATTTTAAAGCTAACTTTAAGAAAATAGAAGGTCATGAATTTGTTTCAAAAGCAGACTGGCTCATGCATCTGATCTCCTTATTGCTTACAATTAGTGTTAATAGTTTTCAGGTGACTATGCTAAAGGATTTTAGGAAGTTTATTGTTATTTATTTTGCAGCTAGCTAAATCCCCTGCCTCCACTTTAATTATTTTTAAATGACAATGATGTGGTATGTTTAACATGGTTGGGAGTCACCTAGTAGTATACCACAGATAATTTTGATGTATTTATTTACCTGACTATAGAGATAGAACAATGAGATCTTGAATATTAGCTTGTTGTAAGTTGTAATGAAGTTATTTTTAGAAACTGTCAGGATAAATTTTGATCTTTCTTCCTGACTTTGCACCAAACTGACATATATCCTAGGTAAAGCTCCTGTCCTCAGGAGCCACACAAGCAAACGAAACACCATGTGATGGAAAAATTATCCAGCCTTTGATATGTATTTGTTGGCCCTGCACTGTCCAGTATTGATCTATCTAGTACACAAGATTGAAAAGGGGAACCAAATTTTACAGTATGTTTAACTTTTGAACTCAAGAAAAACTGTTTACTTAGTTTCAGACTATTGCTGCTAGAATGACAGTTTTGCAGAGCAGTCTTATGCTGTACTTAATATGCTAGCAATATGTCACTGCTGATCATTAATTTACTAAATAAAGTAGCTCTGGTAACAATTTCCCAAGACATGACATCTTTTGTAGATTGTATTTTGGTTTTAAGAACATTAATCTCAAGAAGTCCAATAACAAGGCCTGAGGGAAAGTAACATTTTCCATAGCACAATCCTGGTATCTAGCAAAAAAAATTATCACTGAGCGAATACAGAGAAAGTATAATTATATTCAAAGAGCAGTTATTGCTGTGCTTGCATTAACCTTGCAAGTCTCATGCCTAAAATGTCTGTATAATGTATTTAACCTTGCATTTGATAATGAAATATGATTAACAGATCACTATAGCAAAGTGTGGAAGATGATCAGGAAATGCTTACCAACCAGCACTGCTAGAGCCCATGTGATCAAATGCTGCAACATGGAAACAAGAAATATGGCTATAAAAACATACAGTGTGACAGATAAAGGAAAACAAGGCAAGAGGGAGAAATGTCAAGAATTCAAGTTATTTTGATGACAGTAGGCCATCTAGAGACTTCCTGAAATTGGAGTTTCATTGTTTTTGAAAAAGTAGTAAAAAATAGCCATTACTTTTGAGATTTTGGGTCTAATAGACATGAGAGTGAAGGAAGGCTGAAAGTATTTACTACCTTGAAGAGACAAGGCAGAGACTACATGGGTTGCTCAAGTTCAAGTAGAAAAGCACTAGCAGAGTTCAGCAGAATTTGGTGTGGATCTCTTTGTGTCCTCTTTCCTGTAGACGGACTGGGCTGCAAAGGTTTACTCAGCATGGAGGTTTAACCTATAAAGCAGAAAACACTGTCAGTAGTTTCGCAGTGAGGTTGTCTATTGTTCATGTTCAAACATGCCAAAGTTATTGAATACCACATTGATTCTATTTGTCAACATTTTACTTCTCATTGTTAATTCATGATCCTTCAAAAAAGCTCCAGTTACTCATGTTTAGGCAACCAAGGGACAATTACTTCTGGAAGTAGAAGAAAATAGACATATTTACAGCAAAATTAGCTGATGTCATCATTGAAATGTAATTTCTAGTCATAGTCAAGTCCACACAGAGAAACTTTTAATCTGAGTGAGATAATGCGTTGAACTCAAACTGATTAAGCCACCAGGCTAGAGATGCTGAAGTAGCCTGGTCCACACTCGGTACTTACACAGCCACTAGGTAGTGTGAACCCAGACCAGCTTTATTTGTCCAGGGCCTTCTCACAAACCCTCTGTGAGCCCAGAAAGAAAAGTTCTTCCATGTTCACTAGGAATGAAGTTGCTGAGCAGGTCAGCTTTTACCAGTGCCATGAATTATAAAACTCAGCTTTATCAGACAAATTAATAAATGTGGAACAATATGGACATAATTTGAAAGTTAGTTCACAGTGTAATTCAATTCAAGTGAAGCTGGTTCAAAAAAAGGAACCCAAAGGAAAACAAATTGTGTTACCTCTGTACTGATGACACTACTAAGACTAAATTAATCCATAGCAGTTATGGATGTTGACCCCTCCTACTATCAGACCATAGTTGGCAAATGGTGCAATTTTCCATCATCCAAAAGAACTAGAATGTTCATGTTTAATATTTCAGCATTAAGACTGGATGAGCTCATTTAGCTATTCAAATTTTGCTTCATTCCTTTACAGTTAGTAGTCATCTTGTGCTGAAAAAAATTCCACGACTTTTCATGTTGCTTATCTTGTACAATTAGTTTCTATGACAAGATTACAAATACAGTTTTGCAGGCACTGTTTAACATGAAACCACCAAAATGTCTCTCCATTGAAAATGTCATTGAGATATGCCCCTAAAGCAGGATTTTAGATATTTTTGTACTACAGAAAGTTGTAGTTGACTACAGTAAATTTTCTGAAAATTTACAGATGCATTTGTCGAACAGCTTATACAATCTAAGAAAATCAGCATAGTTCTTTTGGGGGTTTCATTGTTTCTCCATTTATTCATAGTAGTAGTATGAGGTTTTGGTCATGTTACCCTGTACTGAGGCTTTCATATAAGAAGCAGTGTTAAAGGTAAAGAAATACAACATTTTAGAGATTTACTGCTGTGAAATCTGGCTACTAGACTGTAGCAAAACAAAGCTAGAAGGTACATTCCAGTTGTATGAATCTGCTAATGTAGCATCTCTTATTCCTTGGATTTGCTGTTCCTTTTTTCTTTTCAATTATGTTCATAGCAATAGCAGAATACTATTTTTTAAATTTTGGCAGTTTAAAAATCTTATAAATTTGGGGAAAGATTGAAAGTTGATCTTTTTGTGCCTTGCCTCTGCAATCTGCAGATCATCACGTGGATGTTGTCACTTAATGTTCCACTGATTATTATTTTAGAAGAAACATTGTCTAATGTGACAAATGGATCTGATCACAAATGGACTTAAAATTGGGGGTATTAATGGATTTGATGACAAATACTTAAAAGGCAGCCCAGCACTTAGGTTTGCACAGACATTTGCATTTAAAATAGGACTGAAATTATTTTCTAATATATGAATAATAAGATGTGTCTGTCCCAAACTCTTAGTCATAGGAGACCAAAACCATTAGCTGAAGATGTTAGATAAAGCCATTACATTATGTTCTAACCATTTTTAAAGCAGTTCCTTTAGAAAATTTTATTGGCAAATAAAATTCTTTTTTTGGATCTGTCTAACAATAGTTTCTGAAGTCCGTAGGTTGAAAAATTACCTATTTGTAGGTTATTCTAAATCTAGGACATGGAGTATTTTAAGGTTTACTAATGTGTAAGTGTTGGCTTTAATAGAGTCACCACAGTTTTACATTCCAGAGCTTGCCATATAGCACTTTTCCCAAAATATATCTGTTGTAAATTACTTTCCAAATTAGTTTGTCATAAAGTTTTTTTCATGGCAAATACTGCGTCATACAATTGATTTTGTATTACTTACTTCTGATGAAGAATAAGCTATGCACTGTATTTCTCCAGGACAAGTCGCACAGAGAACAGCAGAGAGAACATATTTTATCAGAGGAGTAAGTTCATCTTTGCCAGTTGAGTGATTCGGCATTTCACTGAGGTATAAAATCATCTCCTGCAGGGTGAGAGCCTCTTGGCCAAAGAAGCCCCTCTCTAAGGCCTGATCATGGCATTCTGAGCCCCAAACTTGCCCTTTTTCTGTCTCCCTGCCATTCTGCCAGCTCCTGGATCAAGTGGTTCTGTGGGAGTCCCAGCTTTCAAAGTTACAGGTCCCACAGCTCTAGAGAAAAGCTTGAAATGCAAATCAACCAAGGATGATTGTAAGCTAGCAATCAGCAGCACTCAATTATTTATGGATTTTGTTATAATTTTTAAGCTATGCAAGGTCTTCCAAGAGATCTTTCAGAGTGACCCAGTTTGATGTCTTCCTGCATTCCCTGGGGCGTGGGATTCTCCCACAGCGATTCAAACCTGTTGTTGCTGCTTCAGTGCACCAACCTGATACAGCAGCTCCGGGACCATGGTGAAGATGCTCAGCCACAGGTTTGAAGACCAGAACACCATGAGAAATGGATATGACCCCATGTAACTAAAACCAAGAAAATCAACCAGCGATCCCATGGCAATCCCACACCTTCCCATGAACGATCATTTACTCCACGGTACTGGGAGGCTGGTGCCAAAAGTTCACACAGTCTCGTCGTGGCTTCTCCCGGTTAAGCCGTTTTAGATGCATATGATCTCTGACTATTGTACAAATCATTCTGTGGATGTAAGCATTACAGTAATGTGCATTACCATGCACACATAGAGTCAAAAAAAGGAGGAAAGGGGATGAAACAGCCTGAATATGGGCCAGGAATTACCCCTTTACAGGACACAGATTCCCTGAATTTTTTTTCTTTTGAACTGGGCTTGTATCCTTTTTTACTTCTTCATGACATTCAAGGAAGGCCTGAAATCTGTTGCATTTACGCAGTCGGGGCTTCATGAGAAATTTTTTTAGGGTATGCTGTTATTTCTTTTTTAAGACTTCTTCAGCCAGCTGCTGGCTGGATCAGAAAACTGTGGTGCCTCGCAGCTGGTGAGTCAGGACATCACAAGAGACAAGAGACTGACAGCTGTGGAGGTGATCAGTCGGATGGCTTCCACAGGACTTCTGGGTGGTTTTGGTTTTAACAGTTGTTTCATTTCAGTTGCTGGCATTGGGGATATAAGACTTCAGCGCTCTCTTTTGGAGACAGAATGCTCTCACCCTGACACCTGTGATCAGAGAAATCACAGAACGCACCTCCCAAGTTACCCAGCCCCACCTAGGAAAAAGAGAAATGACCAAGATACAAAATCTCTGCTAATTTTAAGGCAATAATGATGTAGAAGAAACCTTTTATTTAAGAAACAAGACAAACTCTTCAAGTGTTCTTTACAAAAGCCTATAGTGAAAGAAACAACCTGTTCTTAAGAGTAATTTTCATGTTGCTTTTAAAGCACAAAATGGAGCAATTGGGTGTTCTGAAAGCAGAGAAAACCCTAAAGAAATTATAGAGGTCAGTTTAACAACCAAATCAATTATAATTAATAGCCTGTACTTTTATACTTTATAATCTCATAGAGGAAACTTCAAATGACAGCAATGTCTGATGAAAGATGGCCATCAGCTGGAGTTTCCTCCTCCTCACCTGCAAGATTTTACATGGAGAAGATTAAATTGGCTGGCTTCACAGCCCTATTTCCTTTTAAGCTCATTGCTCCATTCACTCGGTCACTGCCCACCATTTGCTAATGTTATAGCTAGGAAATTCCCTGCAAAAGCAAACAAGAATGACATATGAGAAATCCCACAAAACCCTTTCCTCAAAAAAAAAAAAAAATTACTGAAATACGTTTTAAGAGTGTTAACTGCATTCTTCACTGATTCAAAAACATAGAAAAACAACAGTACAGTACCAGTATTCATCCATAGTCCTCTGCCACCCAGTGCTGACGCACAGGAGCAGTTTTACACTGCACCAATGCACTTGTTTTCCAGTCAATACCCACACCCACAACATGTACACGATGAAGCAGCAAAATGTGGGGCTTTTTTCAGCGTGGGGAGGAGGTATTCTCTCCTTCCAGCCCCTCAGATGTCCACAAGATGAGAAACCCTCTGTCCTTCAAGGGACATGTCTGTCCCCATCACCTGTATCCTCACTCCCCAAGATGGCAACGTGTATTTCAAAACACATATGGCTAATCTGCACCCACAGGCATTTGCCCTGTATTTACTGAGAGAAACCTGTGCTAAGATCTGTGGCCTTCCATTCCTTATTTCCTTCTGCCAATACCTCTCCAAAATCCTACAGAACTCAACTGCTCCCAGTGTTGATCCCATGGGATCACAGGAAGATATAAGGAGGCAAAAGCAATGACGTTGCTCATGGTGGTTTCTGATCCTTCTGATAGTTTTCTAGATGTTTTGGGTTCTTTTAACCAATGTTGTGCTAAAATACAGGTTTTCAGCTTTGCAGACTCTTAATTTAAGGCAATAGAGCCACTTACAATGTAATACTGTCAAATGCGATAGCGCAGGGTAAGTTTTACAATATCTAAAATCATGGTTACAGTGTCATGGTGGTCTGGATTTATTTTTTTCTCAGTTTCTTTCAGATCACATCTGGTACAGTTTCAACATTTTTTCATCTGCAAACTACATGTGGAATGAGAACGATAATAAAGTTGCAGCTACAGAACCTGGGCTGGTAATGAATAAACCAGAACAGAATCCAAGGATCTGGGATGGAAAGCATTGTGACTTTGTTAGCTGAGCTTTTATACTGACTTAGTTCCCAAAATTTAGAAGTTGGGCCTCAGCTTAATCCAGCAGGATTTGGGTCTTTTATTATTTTTACTTCATTCTTTTTTAGATTTTTACAACATGAAGCTGCCACTCATGTTTCTCAGCAGTTTGGATAACTCACACAGAAAGGGTGAGCTGTATTTTGTCTGCCAGAAAATATTCCCAATCCCCCAACTTCAAAGAAGGCAGGGCTGGATCCTGATGGTCTGCTTTGCTTCTTTGTCAGAAAACTCTGTTTTTCACAAGGTTAGAGTACAACTTTACAAATCCTGTTTGTACATGATGATAGTACAAGAGGGTTGAGTTCACCAGTCAGGCTGAGCTGTGTTCAGCCTACAGAAGACATGAGGACAAAGGAAACCTAGACATGGCCAACCTAATCGTGGGACCACTAGGCTGTTGTTCATTAATCCCAGCTGCCCGTGGCCCCCAGGGTTTATGGTTCACCATTATGGTGGGATTTTGGCTATATCCCTTTCCCTAGGAATGCATACTAGGGTCAGGGTAAAGCTGACTTCCAGGGTCTTTGCAATGTTGAATTGCTAGAAAATGATTACATAAAGTATAAAATAAAATTAAATGTTTCCTGTCCTTACAACTCCCATTTGCTGTGATGCCTGATGAAAACTTGTCAATAATTCTGATGCTCTGGAACTAGTGTCTGTTTTGGTGTTTCATCATTGTTTTGTGCTTTCCTACCTATCCCTATTCTTCAATGCTCGGGCTTAGAACTGTTCTGTCTTGGGTTTGTAAAACACCCAGCACATTGGGACTCAACACAGACAATAAACAGTATTGCAACAATAATTAAAATTAGAGGCCAGTGTCCAGTACTGCCAAGGAAGAACATCAGGTTTTCCCATTCAAGGCATTCCTGAGAGAAAGCAAAAGCATGATCCCTTTCTTTTCTTGGCACTGAGTCACTGATGTGAGTATCAATTAGACATTTTAGGAGCAACAAAGATTATGATATGAATGCAGTTTAATCAGTCATTTTACAGCAGCAACAGTGGCAATTAGAAGGGTTTTAGCACTTTTAGGTCAAGATTAAAAATGATAGAATTTATTGCTGCTGATTTAGAGATTAACATTGTGCCAATTAATCAATTACTCAGTATAAAGAATTGACAATTCATTGACATTCTTCTTCCAGGCTGGCAAACTACTATTTAATAGTTGAGGATTTAAAAAAAAAAAAAAAAAATTATATATACATATATATATATGGAGCTAGAACAACAGCTATTTCAGAAGTAAGGCAGCTGGGAAAGTATAGGCAAAATAAAAATAACATTGAGAACTTTGGCAGTTTTCATCAACCTCTGTAGCCACGGGGTTATTTCAGAATGAAAAAATCAGATACAACATTTGATTTTTGTGCAATACATAAAAATACTCTGAAGCAAGTATCCTGCCTTCAGATAACTCATTAAGTACACAGGCAGCCTAGGAATTGCCTCTTCTCAGCCCTAGTTCTGCTGCTGCCTTTCTTAATGTGTTATCTGAAGGTGTTTAGGGAGAGTGGAATGAATGAATAACACAACAGGAAATTCCCCTTTAGCTTTCTCGTTGGGCTTGACCATACCTACATTTCTTGTCTGAAAATAATCCAACCTGCATGTTAAATCTAGGCTCCAAAAATAGCCATTCCCACCTGATGCCCTGGCTTGATGCCAGCAGTCAGAATCACCCCGAGAGCTATTTCTGATTTGTACAAAAGCAGAGTCGAGCTTTGAACAGTGCCTCTGGACTAGTGTTTGTGCTGGGGCCAGAAGAACTAGCACCAAAGGAGTTACACGGCCATGAGATTTGTGTAAGAGAGGAATCTGTTCCTAACTTCCAGTGTGATTCCCACTTAGCCCAGGAGGGATAGACATTATTGTTTCCAAGAAGCTGAGACATCATTGTGCTGTGGGCTGGTGGACTCACCCTGGTTTCTCAGAAGATGATGTCTCAGCAGGTAAATCATCTACATCAAAATGATGTGGCTACTATGGCTACACAGTACTGTGCTACTCAACCAGAAAAGTGTACACCAGTATCCATAAGGTATATTTGCATCTGTGCGTATTTGCAGGAAGGAGAAAGAAAAAGAAGAAAGTCAAAGGGTCAAATTCCTTTTGATATGAGTATTCATACACACAGAGAAATTGTATAAATGCAACATACCAGAATTTTTTTGTTATTTGCATCAAACCTACCAGTAGGAAATAGAAGAGCAAAAGAGGGCTTTTGCATTTAAATAACTTGTTGATGTCTGGAAACCAAAACAGTCACAGAACAGCAATAAAGAAGTTCTTCAATTGTTGCTGGAGGATGTCCATAAAGAGGATATAATGAAAAGCACTGCCCAAAAGTGCAAGGATAATATAGTTAATGTATTACTTCTTTTATTATTTTATCATCTTTCATTAATTGCTGGCATCTTTCCTGCAGGAGCTGGTTCCATGAAAAGGGCTTTTAGTCAAATGTCCTAAATGAAACAACCACTTAGAACCCAAGAACAAGGTTGAAACAAGGTTCACCTGACTTCTCTAAATCACACTGGACGGTAGGGGGTGCAAAATACCACACTGATTTCATTTTGTGGCATCCTAATGTCAGGATTGAACCGGACTCCACTGAGTGATGTCCCCAGGAGTACAACTACATCTGTATTCTGGAGTAGAGACCAGGTCTGAGAATATTAACAGGTATTTCTGTCTACCATGCTGGCTGTCAGTTCACCTGGGCTTGGGCTTTAACCATCTTTACCGAATTCAGAAAGAATCAAACCTGGGATATATGCTGGCCAAGTAGGCTGTAACATTTTTTACTCTTCCTAGGCAAATGGCCAGGCCAACGCTTAGGCACCGAGTAAGCTTGGACTCTCAGACCCTCCAGGGAGTCTTGGGCACATTTTTGAACAAACAAGAATGAGGCTTGGCCACTGAAAATATTCCCCCTCAGCATTGGCTATTGAAGGTCAAACAGCTTTCCCAGACACCCTATGAGCACTTCACCAGGACAGCAGAAGCAGCATGGAGGCAATGTCCTTGTGCATAGACAGCTGTAACAACAGGTAAATGGATCTCTAGGGGAGACAATGGTGTGAAAAGGCTGGTACCCACAAAAGGGTACATTCAACAAGGCCACTCCTCTGCATCTCCCGTTTCCTTGCCTAAGCCAGCAGAAGTGTACTGTGTAGGAATGCCCATAATGAGCCCAGGGCCTGACTCCAGGGAGTGAAGCGAACGGGTGAGGCAACATTTGGAAAGGCCTATTTCAGTTCTGTGCCTTGAAGTTCCCACGTATGGGCACTTCAGAAACAGAGTCCAAGGAAGGGGACATACTGCCTGCTCTGAGCTCTGGACCAAGTCCAGTGATGTCCACAGAAACATTCCTACTCCATCTCAGTGGGCTTTGAATCAAGTCCTTCATCCAGGAGGGTTTGGATAACTTCTCTTCAGAAGCAGCAGTGACCATAATTGCACACCGTCCTACCACCCGCTTGAGAATATCCCTGTCTCCTCTCCCATAATTTTTAGGATCCACAAGTACATTCCCAAGTCCAATGGTTGCCCCCATCTTCTTTACTAGAGAAACGTAAGGAACTCAACTGCATCAGGGGTATGGAAGTCACCAGTCACATGCAGATGTTACCACTTCCGACTGACTGATTTTTATGAAAGCTCAGTGAGAGTCGGATATAATATTTCCCAGCATTCAACACAGGTACTTCCATAATCACAAAGTATCTATTTTATGTTCCCATTGCAACCATTTGCCATTCTTCTGTAGCAGAGACTTGCACTTGTCCCTTTTCCAGCTACCAAACATTCAGCTCACATTAAAAACATAAAACAGCAAAGGATATTCTGAAATTTATGGAGAAAATGTCTAGAGAGAAACCCATTTGCTGTTACTGGTGTAGGCACCACGGAGACAACCCAGCGAATCAGAAGCAGCCAGAAACAAAGACAGATTTTCTTTGTCAGAGCAAATTTTACAAAAATCCTGTGCTTTTGACCTTTAGACCGTAACAACTGATTTTAGTGAAATTGCTCCCAGGTTGCTTGACAATAGTTGGGAGGAGAATGAATCTATATGTCTTCACTTTGTAGTAATTTCTAACACTGTAAGTAAGCCTAAAAGGCTGCTTGACTCTAGGCAGTGTGCTCAGAACAAAAGAACAACCCCTGCCTCCTGCACAGGTTATGTTGCTGCTTTCACTTAATGACTCTGATTTAACTATATCTAGCTAAACTGACATAACATATAAGGGAAACACATGTAAGTCTTGATTATATTGGTTGGGACTGCGCCAGTTTGTAACCTTCTGGTTTGGGTCTGTTTGCATCCCACCATGCTTGCTGAGAGTTTGGTGTCAGGAAGCACCAAAGCTGAACAGAAACTTTTCAACAAAATCCTTTCCAATTAACAAAGTGTTTGGCAGAGACACATGGGTTTAGAAGAAAATGTTTCCTCACTCCTGGTTGGAATTTCTGGCCAGAGAGAGGAACAAAAAAATTTATTTCAGGACTCACCTGCCTTAAGGGGAAAGGAACCACATCTCTTACACAAGCGAGTGCTGCCAGCTACCAGGTTTGGTATGTTAACAAGGTCTGTGGGGAAGATTCGGTGCTTTCCACTCAGAGAGTACAGCCTGCTCTCCTCCATTCATGCCCATGTGAGGACTTTCTGACAGTGCATTAAACATGGCCCAGCCCTGGCACATCCATTCCCCATCTTGTTTTGGGAAGGCTCTTGTGGCAAGAACATGTATCCCAAGGACCCAGACCTGTGGACCCATCATTGCATGCAGCCTCAGACTTCGCTCTTTCCCACTCATCCTGCCCCAGAACACACTTGGGCTCTCTGATACCTTATATCAGAGGCAACTGCTGCTCATAAATACCTGCTAAGGCAATTGCAGTGTCACCTGAGGTAGCATTTGGACCATCAAGCATGTTAAGTTCATGGGATCCTATCCAAACCCATTGAAACATAAGAATGTTTTATTAATCACAGTAGCTTCAAAACATGAAGTTACTGTCGATCCACAGACAGGGAAAGTGAGACAGAGAGCAGCTGTGAGATTTGCCTGTTACAGACTCAGTCACACGTAACATCCACCATGCTTACAGAGGGTATTTCTGCACAGGGGAAATAAGACCTTGAAGGCAGTTTCTTGCTGAACAAATTTAACTCTTCTGTTTTATTCCTTTGCAAGATCATTCAGAAATTACCTGGGAGCTGTAAGCAGCCACTGCATAGTTGGGTCAGCAGTTCCAGCACATGTTTACAAATTATGAAGTAATTGTTCATGGAGTATTTGCTCTCTCTGACATATGCTACATGGCTGATTGATTGGCAGAGTGAAAACTTTGAGCATGAGAAATGTGATGATTTGCAGTAAAGACCATTCTTGGTAAAGAAAATGAGGTTTCCCATTGGCAAAAACTGACTGTCATGTGGTGACTCGGAACAAGGGCAGAAAACACACTTGCTCCACAGACACAAATAGTACACTGTCCTGGCCCTGAAGAACAAATTAAAAGAAACAAGGACACACCTGAATCAAACAGCTTCTGGAAATCTGCACGACAGTTCCCATAGACTGGTGTGTCCAAGCAGCTTCAGGGTTTCTGCGATGGGTTTTAGTTTTGCTTTTTAGCTGGGGACAGTTGTGAAAGGAGTCCCTCTGTTTCACTTAAGTCTCAGAAGTCTGCGTGAGCTCCTGTGAGATGGCCTGTACAGACCCAAAGACCGGGCATTTCTACACCACCCTTTGAAGAGCAACCAAAGGCAGCCATCCTGGCCAGATTGTCTCCATTCATAGATGAGATCTTCAAGCACCAGTTGAATTGGGGCTTACTGGGGACATGAGGAATCCTTCATATTACAAGACTTGGTCATTTAACATCTCGCAACAGGAGCTCTCAGCCAGGACCAGGTAGGTTATCTACAGGCATCTTGCAGGTAGTCTGCATGAGAGTGACATGGGTGGAAGATGCAAAGAAGGACAGAATGGGAGATCATGAATGAATTTGCAAGCCACAGTGTGTTGTGTTAATCTACCTATGAGATAAAAAAATCACCCTAAAACCAAAAATAGTTAGTCTGCAGACAAATCAACAACATGGATTGCCATCAGATGATTGCTAGAGCTGACACACGGCAGGAACCCTGGCTGAGGATGAAGAGAGACCACTCCTTCAGCAGCAGCATAACCTAATACTGCCTGAAGTCCACCAGGAAACCACGGGTTTTTTCACTGAACAGATTCAAGGGGGATTTGTAACCATGGTTCCGTTATGGCTAGGCATAGGGGTTTTGAGAGGCTCTGATCTGGGCCTGGGATGGGATTGAACAAACCTAAGCTATCCCTAGATGCTGTGTTTCTAACACTGTCTGGTTTTCAGACTTCCATAGCATTGGTTTAACCTACATCCATGCTCCAAAACTACTTTCCAGTAAGAAAACCAGCAGATTTTTGTTTGTTTGCATGTCGTTTGCTTGTTAGGGGGGATGGGTTAGGGAGGTGGCTATGAAAAGCCAGGATTTTCTAAACATGTAAAGAATAAAAATTCTCCTTCCAGAAAAAAGAAGATTCCTTAGATTGTTGAGGTCAGGATCCAGAGAGATGGACTCATCCACAGCAGCAACTTCCACTGTTAATCAGACTAAACTGGAGCTTTTCCACTTCACCCTTTAGACTTGGTAAGTAGGGGTGTGCAAACATCCTTCTCCAGGGATTTGATTTCAAAGCTCTTGCAATTTTTTCTTTCGTGCATACTTTCAATCACTGCCAACTATTTCCTTCTTGTTTCTTTCCGCCTTTCCCATTTCAAGGTCTGGTGGGACATCAGACCTTCTTCAGCTTCTGCCTTTTTGAGGGCTTGGCAGACGATCACCATCTTGATTCCTGTGGTCCCAGAGTAAGTTCAGTGATCCTCCTTCTGCCACAGCTTCTCCTCCTTAGGAGAGGCTCCTTTTCACTGCAACGTTTTGCTGACTGTATTGCTTGCTTTCTCAAGACTTTAATAGTTGTAGGGTTTGATGATTTTTTGCCCTGCCTGCCAAAACCCAAAACATTTAAATGTTTGCCTTGCCTCTCACAATGGAAAGAACCTAGCATGCTAAAATGTGGGTTTGGGAGTTCAAAACCCAGGCAAGAGGAGATTGCCGACGTTTTAAAATCATTCATTTCCAAAACGGAGGGGAAAGCAATTCTGTCACGATCTGTATTTTATTACCATCTTATGATTTGTACGCCAGGAGGACAGAAGGGATATTTTCTCTCTCTTGGATTGGCCAGAATAACTCATGGCACTTTTTAAAATCAATTATATTACGTAGCAGGTTTTCAGCAGTTCAGCCTGGAACTGCTGTCAGATCTTAGAAAATGGGGTTGTCGGAGACCTTGAGAAACCCTCGATCCAGCCCCAGGGTGTGATCAAAAATATCTACGTAATCTCTGATTGATCTTTCGCTAGCCTAATCTACTAAAAATGATTTTGCTGCATTAGACTTCAAGCCCCTCCTGCTTCTGTATATAACCCTTCATGCTTTAGGGGCTTCTCATGCAGGGAGACTGAACTCCCTGATACAACCCAATCCATGATCAGATTTTGATTCTGTGCACCACCTTCTTAAATTCCAACTTTACTGCATACCTGGAGTTCATTCTTAAGACTTTTGTTTCCTTTAGTGAAAGTGAAAATCCCCAAAATACGTATATTTGATGCTACGTAGTTGTGTTCCCCCTATGGTTCTGTTTTGGTACTGGAGGGTTCTGAAGGTATAAAGACTAGAGTTACTCTTAAATTGTTTTTAAACATTTTTTTTTTTTTTTAATCAGAACAGATGGGTTTGTAGCATCTGAAAGACTGCACAGGCAACAAGTTACTAAAGTTTTCAAAGACAAGATTTCCGAACTCCTGGGTAAGCCTCCAGGTCACTGCAAAACTGCTAATGGAAGATGGGGCTTGCTTTTCTCCTGTTCTGGATGCCTGTGAGCAGATCCACTTCTTAGGGGCCAGCTACAAAAGCTTTGACTATGGGTTTAAGAAAAGAGCTGGCCTTAGTAATTCCTACCTTTCCTGACTCCTTTTTTTCTTACGGGTGGGATAGAAAGATATAACATACCAGAGACTGGAGATGCATTGGCTAGAAGGGCTGTCAGTCCCAGCTAAGTGAGGAAATTTGTTCAGAGTGAACATTTAGAAAGGAGGCAGTATTTCTATTGGAGTGGGACAGGTGATCTATAACATCTACTAACTGACACCTCCCCTAAATAAAACTTCACCAGAAGCTTTGGATGGTCATCCTTTTTTTCTGGTCCTTGTGCAAAGTTTCAGAGTCCTGTGTTTAGTTAAACAGGTTGATTTAATTCCAGTGGTGAATGGCAGCAAAGGTGAAAATCTCAGCAGTGCCACTAAACTGCCCTGCTCTAGCAAAGCTGTTCCCTTCAGCAACCCCATCTCTGACTGTCCTACAGAGGCAGCTGCTGACAACATGATGGGCAATTTTGCAGTAGGTGACTCTTCAGCCATATCCACCTGCACAGTGGAGAATTTGCTCAAGAGTAGACTTGGTTTGCAAGCCCAAAATACCTCCAGATAATCACTGGTGTCTATTTGTGTATAAAATTGTCATTGCATTACAGCCAGTAGTTCTGATAAAGGTTAATTACTTAGATAAATTGAAAAATCTATGTTCATTTACAAATGGACATAAAATGAAGTCTCAATTATTATAATTTATTTACACTGTCAACTTAGATGAAAGCATATTTAAAAACATTGCTGAAAGCTGGGGCCCTGGAGCCTGATTCTTCAAAGCCTTTATGGCACTAGGAGTTCTTACCCTCCGAGTGGCAGCATTTGAGTCAAGTGAGTAAAGAGAGAATAGGGCTTTTGTTTTGCGGAGAAATAAAATTGTTCTTATTTAAGAATAAAGTACGTAAAGAATTCCTTCCTTGCCCAAAAGTCATGCATATTTGATTTGGATAGTCTGGAGCATTTTTGTGCTACAGTAAATTCATAGCAAATATAAATAGACACTTCCATATATTTATTACTCCAGAGAGACTTGTAGATGGATTTCACCTCACTTACCATACCACAAGCAAATTATGTTGAAATCCTTCCAAGATCTGAAATGATATGTTTATAAATTCTCCTTACTGAACTCTTGGCCCCAAGTAACTTTATTATAATAAAACATTTAGGTGTTTGTGTTATTTATTTATTTTTTGAAATGCATTCTGTTACATGCAAGAGAAGTGGAAGCAGTTTGTAATTTCACATCCATCGGCTGAATTTTATGCCACAAAACAATCGTAAAGCATAAATGCACCAAATAATAAAATAACACCCTAGTGTATAAGATATGTAATGAATATCTGCATGTGCTGTTGTTTTCATTACGCTGATTTACGGCCACTTTAATGTACACAGTCTTCTTAAACAACTTAAGAGTTGATTGTTCTGGAACTAGAATGTGATTCAAGATAACATACTGGCTCTTTGCCATCTTTTAGGAAAGTTATCTAAATCCCTCTGGGGGCAAACAATCTTGGATTAAAGAGTTTAGGTTATTCCACATACAAATGATGTTCTAGCCACTAAAGCCAATTGCTCAAATGTAGTAGAAGCAAAATCAACACCACTGGAGCTGGAGACAAGCAAGCAGCGAGGGACCACAGTGTCCGTAGGCATGTTGGTATCTTGCAAATCACACATCAATCCCGAAATCTTTAGAATTCCTGGTGCGCTCAGGGTAACTTGGCTTGAGGATTTGCCTTTAATGACCTGATGCAATTCTAGCAGTACTGTGCATTATTTGTGTTCACGTGCAATAGCCTGGAAGAGCCCTTTTTGACAGTGGCACACCAGTTGGTACGTGCAGGCGGAAAAGCGCGTGGCGCAGAAGCCTTGCCTCAGGAGGACAAAGCTTTCCAGCAAAGTTAGTATTTCAGCCAGTGTCCCAGATCTCCAGAGGCTGGAGGAAGGAGGCCGTCTTTGGAATAGAGCCTATATCAATGTACCTGCTGTGCTTCCAGGAGATACTCCTGTCCTTCAAATAGCAGAGAAGAAAAGGCAAGTTTATACATCCCAGAGAGAAATCAATGTCACTAGAAATCCTGGAGCCCTGTTAAAGAAAGGTGTTACCACAAACTTTCACTTGCTGTTCACTGCCAGAGGTTTAGCCTGAGATGGGCTTTAACACTGGTTTTCCAGTTCCCCATCCACCACAGCGCAAGGCTCTGCCATGCTGGTACATCCCCAGCATCCCTGCTCCAGGCGGACTGCCCCAGACTCAGCTCCCCGCTGCCTGCCTGGAGGCTGGATTTGCACAGCTGGGCCCTTCCTCGCCCCACGGAGCTGCCTGTGCTCCACGCCTCGGCACGTCGGGGAACAACGCCACTTTCCCACGTACAGGGATGCTTCTTAAAATGTTATTCAGGGAATAGTTGCCCCAATCAGCACGAGGCTAGGGCAATACCTATTTGCCATAACTCAGACTAAAGTAAATTTGTCACTTTAGTGGCATAACTAGAAAACACCCCACAAAACCTTGCGAACCTCACAACGGCCGCGGACCACGCCAGGAAGGGGCTCTGCCTTTTCCTCCTCAAGCACCTCCCTGCATCACTGCTGCAGGTGCACACTGTCATTGAGTTCCTCTCCATCTCCCCCTGTTTTGTCAACAGCTCTGAGCAGCAGCCGCTAATGTTGCACCGCATGAAACCAGATGACAAAATCTCTCTGATTCATTCCCAAATCTGACTTTTCCTGCTCAACACCTTCTGCTCCTCTTTGCCACCCAGCATCCTCGCAGGAGCAACCCCTGAAGCTACAAAGCTATAAATGCCAGCAGTGACTGTAGCAGGAGTTAAAGCAAGTGCTGCACTAGAGTTTGCTGCCAGAAATGTGGCTGAAATTACTACAGCTGTTATCTCTTTTAATCTTATCTCTTTTACAGTCTCTCTCACCAGCTTCCCAGTGAGCTGTAAGTATTGTAATAACATCAATTAGGTGTCCATTAGTATAGCAGATATCACTTTTCATGCAGCATTATGGAGATACAGATTTATAAAATGTCAATATTTTCTTTCCCTGCATTATGTTAATCATGCTGTAAGTTGCCACACTAACGGTCTTCGTGGAGGCTGTGATATTTATGCTGATTTAACATTTACAAGCCGCCAGACTGCCTGGGCGCTGCGCTCCACACAAACACATGTGAAAGGCTAATGGGCTGTACTGAAAAATGTGTCTGACTTAAGTAATTTTATAAACACTTTAAACGCATTAGGACACTTACAGTGCTCCGCAGACACAAGCCCTGGTCCTATTTGCCGTCAAACTGGTGGCAAAATTCCCACTGACTTCCCTGAGACACAGCTCACTGTGTCTTAACTAAATAAATGTACAATAAACGTGCAGTAAATGTAGAAAATGCAGAACCGCTTCCCACCCACAGCAGGGAACTCCCCGAGTACAAGATACACAGGCTACATGCTGGGAGACAGGACCATGCCTGGGCTGGGCTGAGAGCCTGCGATGTTGAGGAGGTGTTTCCAGAACATCAGCATTTGGAGCAGGATTTATTCCTCCCCTGTTCTCATGGTAGGTGCCCGTTGTACCTGTGCCATGTGTGAGCTGCCTTGTAGATACTTAAAATTACGTGAGGTGGGTCCTGCCATCCAGTTATACATATTGTGATGACCTTCTAGGCTTAAGTCTGGACTAAATGGACATCTGACAGTGCTACTCAGCTGTGCTGCATGTGCAGTGTTGGACGGGCAGGTGGATCGGGGCGCAGGCAAGAACATGCCATGAACTTCACACTGCAAGGAGGTAAGAGGATGGGACATATCAACTCATCCCCTCCAAACATATTAGTTATCTTCTTAAACAAGGGGCTAGTAGGAAAGGTGTTGGGTGACTTCACCATCAGCTTTTCCTTCCCATCAGCATCATCTTGCCAACTTCTACTCCAGTTCTCCAACTGCCCTCCCCTTCTGCTCCGTGTCCCCTTACAGTCCCCAGAGCACCAACCTCATCATTCTTCACCTCTCTCCTTTACGTACAGAAAAATTCAGCAAAGCAGAGGCCGCTGTCCCAACGCTGACCATGTTGTCCTTTTGTCTCTTCATATGCTGCCGCGTCCCCTTTACAGACATCTTCTGTTCCCCATCTTCAGCAGCTTTCTGGGCCTGGAGAGATTGTGTGTGGGTGTGTGTTTGCTCAGCACCAAACACTGCAGGGCTTGATCCACCACGGGAGCTCCAAGGCCTGACAGAGCTGCTCCTGCTGCTGACAGAGTTTGTAACAGAGAAGCCTGTTGATTTCTTTTAATGAGAGGGTAATTTCTGTTCATACTGGTTGGTCTAAATGTCAGTATCACAGTATCATCCTCATTTTGCAGCACTTATTCCACATAGACCTGACATGATAACAATGTCCACTTAATCTTGCATGGAAATTTCCTTTTAGCATCCACTGGTCTGCACTGATTTATGTGGACGTGGCTTTCTTGTGTCACTGTGAACTGCTTGCTCTCCATAGATTTTCTGTGTCATTGATTTGCCATCATCTCCACAATCCAATACAATTTTCCTCCGCTTGCATTTGATATTCTCATGTTGACACCAAAGACCTGCATCACTAATATTGTATTAACATCATTCTGACATGGGAACAAACCCTCACACTAATAACATTTACAGATGATAACTCACCATAATGCAGTTACCAGTAATTTGCTTCCAGAGGATTCAGTCTTTGGACTTGACATCCAGACATCCTCTTCAAAGCTTTTCTGTTGATCATACCCTGCAATGCAACTTCCTCTCCAAATGAGTAATAATAACTGCAATACTGATAATTTGATAGATTGGATTTTCAAAGACCCTTGCTAGCAAATACTTAATTCTCACAACAACCTAGGTGAGAAATAAACTTCCCGTTCCATATAAAAATAAGCTGGAGAGATTTTTAAGTTTGCTTTATGAAAAAACAGTAGACCATCCTTGGAGTAAGCAATAGCCTAAGGGCTATGCCAGTTATGTGGGAGACCCACAGTCTGTCCGCTCCTCTACCTGACCCAGACAGGCTCCAGATGGTTGCCCTGACCTGTTAGCCATTCCCCGTTCAAGGATCTCATTTTTTGTTACAGCTAGAAATTCTGGCTCAGACCCTAGCAATCTCTCTCAAAAACATTTAATCAGTACTGATATGTTCCCATGAAAAGTTTCAGTTCCAATAAATCAGCATTTTCCAAGAAAAAAACATCTGGTTGGAAAACTCCCAGCCCACTCACATCTCTGCTATCGGCTGCAGAAAGTCAATATTATTCTCCATCATTAGGACTGCCTCTACACTCCAATTTTTTAAGAAAGAGAAACTAAGGTCTTGATAAAAGATATGATTTTTTTTCAAAAGTGCCCAAATGATTGAAGACCCCAGCAATTTCATAGGATGCCTATTCCAAAGTCACTTGTAAGCTTTTGAAAATCCCACCCCAAATCTATCATTCTGAAGTCTGTTTGATTTTTAAAGTCTGGGGTTAAAAAACAAGCAAAAGCTAAACAAAAGCTTATTCAAGACCACACAGCAAGATCATACTGTCCACACTGTGAAGAGAAGAGAAAGTTCTGAACACTTTTTTAGCCAAGGTGCGGGCAGGGCAGCAAATCGAGGCTCTTTGCGAGCCAGGCTGGTGAAGGCAGCTCTTTTTTCCCCTTAACAGCCATATATGTCACCCGGGCACAGGTCCACTCATTTACCAAAATAATTTGAACTACCCAAAGCCACAGTAGGGCCCCTGCCAAAAGGAGATGTTGGGACCATTACCTGCAGGTGCATTTTAGCAAACTTCATTGAGAAGGTTCCTCCAAGCTCAACCAGCAGAAGCTATGGACGAAACCACTCCTCTGCATATTGCCCATTAGCAGAAGACCCAAAGTAGCCCAGTACTAACTTCCAGTAGCAAACCTGACATACTCACAGCCAACTGAGAAATTTGGGGGGAAACAAAAGGATTTCCTGAGTTGCCCACAGTCCCTGCTCTACTTGCTGAACCAAACTATTCAGCAGAGAGCTTTAGGAAAGCTCAGTATTAAATTGTCATTTTGTCAATAAAATGTCATTTCATCAATAGTACATGCAGGTGGCCAAATGTTTCTGCATAATTAATTCCACTGATGGATTAAGGAATGTTATACACAATATTAATCAAAAAGTACTGTCAATATAAGGACCATATATAAATCCAGCTAAGAAAACTACAAACCTGTTTGAAAGCTAAGCTCTTTTTTCCAAGATGATCCTTCAATCTAAGGAGGTGTGGATTCTGCTATCGAAAATGTCATTAAGAAAATAGCATGATAGTTCATGGAAATATATTATTTAATTCCCCAAACTGTTTCCTTATCAGCAGGACTTTACTGGGATCTGAACTTAAATTGTACCATCTGATACACAGGGATCACTGAGACCAGAGCCTTAAAGGAAGCAGGATGTGTGGTTCTTGGAAAATTCTACAATTTTGACGTGTGGGTTTGTTCTGAATAAAAATAAATTGCAAAATGTAAAGAAACTTTCTGAGAAACTATGGCTTTGAAAATATGCTGTCAAGTCAAGTAAAAGCATTTTCTTGCACTTTGGATTGACATGCTTTGCCATGTAAAATTTTTACAAAGTCAATTCTATAATGAAAATGAGAGTATTTAATGCTAGGACTGTCAGAAATTCCTCTGTGAGCAATTGCTGAGGGCAGCAGCAGCCGATCACGCAGGGTATTGACCACCGCTGACCTCTCCCTCTCGACACTGACGTCCCCTTTGCGTGGCACTCTCCAGAGGCTGCCTCCCGCTTCCCCGCTACCCCTCCCCAAGCCTGCACCGCAGACCTGGACCCCTTGCCCATCCTCATCCTCCCCATCCCTCCTCACCTCTCACCACCCTCTCTCTTCTCCCAGCCTTAGCATCACCCGGGGCCCCCCCACCTGCCTCCATCATGTCCAGCTCTGGATTTCCCTGCAAGCCCTTATTGCAGGTGCGGTACCCACGATGCTGGGTGAGCATCACTCACCCGGCTCCCTGCCGCCACCCGCTCCTTCCTCGGCCCGTTTCCCTCGCCGCCGTTGGGTCTGACACCTCGCTCCTCCGGTACCGGCTGCTGCAGCCCATGGGAGGCAGAAAAAGCAATGGCAGGGAAGGAAATCTTGCTCAGATCCTGACCAGGGTTATCTCCGGAGCAAAGGCAGTCCGTGGGAAAATGCAGCTAAGGAGGCTGCGTCGCTCACGATGGAGCCGCTTTCGAAAGTTTTATGATTTGGCCAAAGGCTGGGTTTGTGGGATCGATGACAGGAGGTGTGCCCTGTGCCAGGGGGGCCTGATCCGCACCAGCTGCGGCCGTAAATCACGGCTCAGTGGGTGTGCATACACCCTCACTGGAAAGACTTTAAGCCGGGCGAAACAATGACATTATTGCTTAACCTGGGTGTTGGAAATGGCTGAGCCATTTTTGCTGACTTGAAATAAAAAGCAGGCAGGTATTTTAGCTCAGGAATTTCAGCCCACATTGATCAAATGTGGTGAAATTAGAAGCAAGTAAAAACAAACCTTAGAAGGGGTATTTTAGGCATATTTATTTACAGACAAAATCAGCAGCTCTGCCAGTAGTAGCAATAATTCAGGCAGGGAAAATACAGTATCGCTCTCGCTGCTTAGAGAGATACTGTAGTACAAGGCTCAAGGGAACAATGCAGCAGCATCTAACTGTGTTGAATTTTATATTGGCAATATATCTGAATATTTTCAGAAAATTTTCAATCACTGTATTGCCATGAATCATTCTACCACGTAAATATCTCCACTGTAATCAGCAGAGCTGCATGAGCAAAGCAAATTAGTTCTGCTCTTAAAATTAAGGATTTTATTCTGAACTTAATAATATGAACTTTAAATGATTTTCTAGCCTTCTATAAACAAGATCATGTTCTGGAAATTTTCATCAGAGATGTTATTAATTCCATTACCTTCGTGTAATTATTTCCTGTCCTTAACATGGGAAAATTGATGCTACAAAGTGTAATCGGTCCCCAGGAAATTATAGGTGCCACAACAAGTTGCCACGTTCTGCACAAATAAGCCAGTAAAGCAAAGAAACTGCTTAGATTGATCTATTTTATTTGTGCTTGATATTTTCAGTGTGTCTGCATTTTAAATGTATTTTAATATAAAGGTTAATGGAGTTTTAATAAAGGGCAGATGGCTACTCTAATTGCAGAACACCCGCATACTCTTTTAAAAACCTCTTTAGCTGGCTAGACAGATATTAATAATTCTGAATGCCATTAGAAAAACCAGAGGTTTGAATCAAATGATTCTTCGAAGTTAAATTTGTTATTAAACCAAAACTACAATCATTGCATACAATTTGCAAAGAAAAATTGTATTATCAATATATTTCCCATCAAGTGATCCTGTGAACTCTCCATTATCTATTATCTAAAACTAAATTATATATGCTAAAGCACCAAATGTTTTACTTCCTATGATATATTGTTTTTTTATCCAGATGGCAACTTTCAGCCTTTTTTTTTTTTTAATTCTCTAAACACTTAGCTAGTCACGCAGTCTCCTACCCGCTCCACTAACTTGATCTTTTTTTGCAAGAGCGGGTTTCCTGGGTCACATAGCATTATGCATGCACATCGCAATCCCTGGTATGTGTCTTAAAAAAGAAGAAAAAAAGGAAACAAAAAGCATGAGCTATTTTGTACTAGGCCCTGTGCCAAGCAGAGCCTCCTGCCTCCAGAAAATACAGTGAAAGCAAACTGTATCTATGAATATCTTCAGAGCAGCCAGTTCACTGGGAGTGGAAGGTGGCCAAATGCTACGTGGGAATGAAGAAGCCACAGGTACAAATCCCGTGGGTTTTATCACCAAAATAATTTGATTCTTTGAGCATTTGGAGTCAGGCATTTCAAAGTCCCGATTAAATCCTCAGGAGCTCTGATGTGAAGCTGAAGTCACAGCAGAATAACCGTGTAACACCTGAAATAATTTAAACTGGACAGCAATTTTCTGCTTTGGAAATAATTTCTATAACCTCTTCCTGCCCCCACTGCAGACCCCTCTGCACAAGCCCATGTACACCATAACCATCACCATCACCCTCTGAAATTAGCAGTTACATTAACAAGGTTTTGAAATATTGGCTGGAATGTGGTTTGAGGCTCTACAATGGAAGAGAAGTAAGTTTTATATCATTTTATGAATGGACATTAATCAATGCTAAATCACAATGAGAGTCTTATGGAATCACATATTACAATCTCCTAAATCGCAGGAGGAACTTGCCATGATTAATGTTACTACAACGACATTTGATACAATTAATAGTGGGAGCGGTTCACGTTTAGCTTTTACCACATTAGGTGCTTTTTCTGAGCCCACATTGGATGGGAGGGACCTTTGGAGCCCAGGCCAGGAAACAATAGTATTTGTCACATTATTAATCTGCCCTTATGATTCATCTTTTATCCTTCCTGACATTTATGCTGTTCCTCTGACATGCATGCTGGAGGCCCAAACAGTCCCCAGAGCTGAACAGCATGAAGGTGAAGAGAGGCTTCATGTGTCTCTTGGAGAGGTGGCAAGTATCCCACTCTCCATCCACATGGATCTGTTATTTCTCCAAATAATTCCCCTGAAACCGATGGCAAGAAGACTTGCCTGGTGGGAGAGAGGGTCCCATGGAGGCAGGGCTGGAGACTGCGCCTGGGACCACCTGAATCTCAAAAGCTCCAGGCAGCCTCCAAGATCTACAGACCCGAGGTCCTCCTGGGGCACTCCC
This sequence comes from Pandion haliaetus, assembly GCA_013401275.1. NCBI lineage: Eukaryota > Metazoa > Chordata > Aves > Accipitriformes > Pandionidae > Pandion > Pandion haliaetus. The sequence continues at coordinate 39,467 of VYZV01019775.1, forward strand.
ACTTGGAGGGACCAGTGACACCAGGTGAGTTGGGGACAGCAAAGCGCAACTCTGCCTGCTACAGGGGCGACTCCGCGCCCAGTTTTTCTCTGCCCAAGCCCACAGCTATCAGGGAGAGGTTCAGCATTACCCCAGACATGGGTGGGAGGCAACTTCCCTGTCCCAGGTGTTTAAGCACAAGTCAGTGAAGGGCCACCCAGAAAGCCCATCAGGATGAAGGATGTCTCAGGTACCTGCGCACAGACACGGTATCTGAGGCATGTGGCCCCCAAGCCCTCACACGCTGGAGGGTAGGATGGGGTGAGCTGGACCAGGGAGGAGGCACCAGCTAAGGGATGATGAACCAGGAGACCTGAGGAGTTTGGGTCCATCTGCACCACGGGGGAGCCCTGGGGCGGAAGGGGGAGCAGAGCATGTCCCCCACACCCCCACACTGTCACAGCCCAGCCACGCTCACCTGTCCCCCTCCGTGCTTCTGCCAGCCCCTTCCCTGGAGCCAACCTGCTCCTGGGGGGGCTGGCTGCTCCTGGGGGGCTGGCTGCTCCCTTAGCCTTGTGCATGTTCAGGTGTCCCCCCCGTGGGCTTGTGGGGTCCCCCCCATGCCTGACAGCCTGGGGACAGAGCCAGCCCAGCTCACGGAGCCTGAAGGTGGGACTGCAATGAGTCTGCAGCTGCTCTGGGAGGGGGGCTTCACCGGAGGCCGGATGACCCGTGTTGCCCACCCTGTCTTTTAGGGGTCTTCCCTACAGGGGAGAGGGGAGCAGAAAAGGTGAAGGAGCACCGGGCCCCCATCTGCTTCTGATACAGGAGGGACACACATGTCGCCCTCCATCCCCAGCACATCCCTGGGGCAGTGCTTTGGGGTGGCCCCACAGGCCACCCCGGCCAGGAGGGGGCTGGTTATTTAACACCCCATTAGGTGTATTTAAAATATATTGAATACCCCATTATTCCCTCTCTCGTCCCCAGGACAGGCTCCTGTCCAGGACAGGCAGCGGGGGGGAAGGTGTCCCCCTGCGCAGCCCCTCACCCCTTTCCCCTGCAATGCCACCCAGCTGTGCAGGGGACGGCTTGGGGGGGAGCCCCAAAGGCGTTTCCCAGCCCCCGGAGCTGTACTGGGAAACAAAACCCGCAGCTTTTCCCCCAGGACCGCCCGGTTCGTCCTTAAGGGCCCATTTCTTTGGAGGAAGAAAGGAGGGAGCGGCGCAAGCCCATTTTCAGAAACCTGCGCTGCGCGCAGCCACCGCGGCCGCGTTTGCGCGGAGGGGCAGCAGCGCGGCCGGTCCCGAGCGCGTAAAATTCCCGCGGTGTTTCCAAATGATGCATTTAGCCAGATGTTGAAGACGTATGAGAGAAGAGTAGTTAAAACCCACATTATATAGTCCTGCCTAGTCTAAAATTGCACGCGCTGACCCATATATTTTAAACTGTAAACGGACTCCAGTCATTTAAAATATTGCAACGTCGATAGGACTAATTAATTGGAAATAAGAAACGAAAGAATACAATTAAACGAGGAGAGAATCATTTTCTAATTTAATAGCGGGACATTTATAAAGATCACAAGCTAAAAGGCATCGAATGATCCTATCGACGGAGTGTTAAATCAGCGCAGCTGGAGTGGGGGGGGGGCACGGCCCCGGCCCGCCTCCTCCGGGACGCCGTTGACACCCCGGCCCCCGCGGAGACCCGCGCTCCGGCCCGCACCCGCGCAATCCCCGCGCAGGGCAGCGCCGGCGGTGGAGCGGCAGCTTCCCCCGTCTGCGCGGAGCCCTCAAATATGGTGATATTTTATTAGC
>VYZV01019788.1:11130-24971 GCA_013401275.1 Pandion haliaetus
CTACTGGGAAAAACATCTGGGAGAAATCTGTGCCTCAGATGAGTTCTGATATAACCACAGTGCCATCATCACCTAAATGTCAGCTACTATGCGGCATTTGCTGAGGAATATACTACTTCAGCACATGCTGATATATATAGGTATCTATAGGACTGCAGAAACCCTGCCAAATTCTTGTCTCATTCTATCTCAGAGCTAGCTTTTATTTCTGCTCTTTGTAGAGTATATCTCTGTGCTCTATTGCTCTAACTACTTGTATGTGGTTAGTTGAAAATCATGCAGGTAATACAAGTGTATAACCACAGATCATTATCATCTGCAGCTCTTGGGGTACATTGATTAGTGGTTAGGCAGCAATAGTATTAATCACACGTTCTGGATATTGCTGACATGCTATGTTTCCTTATAGCAAGACCTTTCAGACAAGGGAATTAGTAGCAATACTGGGACAATGGGTTGCCTGGTAATTGATGTAAATAGCTTGGTTAATGATTCTGCTAAACCAAAGTGGCATGTGATTGTAATGGAAATGCTACATTGGTTGGAAAACAAGATATTAATTTAGAACATAAGGACAAGAAGAAATAATGTTTGGGGATTGAGTAAAGGGCATTCAGTTTCTCAAGGCTCATTTCCTTTTTCTGTAGTACTCCATTAACCACAAGATGCTATCATGATTTTTAATGACCCCGACGTTTTTGCCTCAACAACTTTGTCTGGTAGACAATTCCAGACACCTGTGATGGTTCACATGATTGATAGCATGTTTCTTTGTGCCTGCTTGGATTTCATTCTTTAATTTCACAGAAGAAACTCATTGGGAATCATGACTACAAAGGAAAAATTAATTATCTTCTGTTGTTCTCATCATAGTAGCAAGTGGCTGGAATCGAGACATTTACACTGATGCTCTACATTTAATGGCATTGTATAATTTAATTTCTTTTTTATTGAGTAACACTCTAAATCAATTTTTAAAGAGTATCTCCATACATTTTAAGAGCTTATTAGTGCTGGAGTTCCTAGTTTTTAGGATGAGATGTTTCAGTCTGAGGGTAATTAAATCTCCCATGACAATTTAAACCACCAGGAATGTCATTTTCCTGAGAGGTGCCAATAGGCCTGAGATATGAGTAGTAATATGTTAATAAAGGAGCATCTTCTCTTTCTATTATATATTGTACACTTATGTTTTCTAAACTGTAGCACATGGTATTTTTGTATGCTGGAAAACCACCACCTTACTTTATGCAGATATTGGAAAAGACGCCCATAGAAGTCCTGGGTTTGCACCATTATGATGGAAAAATAAATGTATTGGTGTTTACATATTTATGGTGTGGTATTGTCCAGAACTGCTAATCAGGTGTCATAAAAATCCTGTGAATGGGAATGTCTCTGTGTCCTTGCAAAAGTCTGCTGCTGTTGTTAATGAGTTTTCTGGAAAAAAATCCACCAGTTGGGCATAATCACTCAAATATGTAAACTTTTAAACATTTAGTGATGGTCAGTTACCATAAGTTTCAAACCTGAACTTAATAAATCCTCATACATCAGCTGTTGCAAGCAAGTCTTAGTCTTCCCCTTACATAAATAGGGCTTTGATTGACAATTCCTTGTACAAACCTTTTGCACATCCTTGCTTTATTTAGATTTGCAATAATTTAAAAATATACTTTAATGTGATCTTAGGCAAGGAAGACTGTAGTAATTAATTACATTTTGTCACGAAACTCTTAGCATATTTCATTCTTTAGTGGATGATTCTGCTCATACTTACAAATGTAGTGACCTTTACTGAACATCTGCTGATGAAAGTTTATCCATTCCTTGAGAGACAGAGGGAGAAAAAGAAAGGTTTGGAAGGCAAGTTCAAATTTTCAATCTGAAAATACATAATGTAGGGTGACTCTGGCTCCTCCAAACGCCTGGAAACTATTTTGTTGTTACCATGGGATGGAAGCATATTTAGAAACAGCAAGAAGTTGCTGGGAAATTGAATTGCTGTTCTCTGGTCTTAGCTAGGGAAAACAAAAAATGCATATATTTTGAAACATACGCTGTAAATATATAAAGGTGCTTTGTTTCTACTGCATTTTGCCATGCATATAAGAACAGAGTCCTATGAATGAAACTGAAGCATATACACAAGATTGAGGCTAATGCTTTTTTGTTAGGACAGATCTTTTGGTTTGCTCCACACTTGAATAGTTAATTCACTCTAGCGAATTAGTTCAGGTATAGGTGCATCCCACTGTGACTTGAAAAGGACAGTATAATTGCAGGATGCATAGATAAAAAAGGCCCGTGTTTAAAGAATAAAACAAAACAAAACCCCCAAAACACACTTCCTGTTCCTGAACAATAAACACTTTGTAAAATAAACTGAAGGTGATATTATAAACAAGTATGGGACCTTCACATAACAGATTGCTTTAGGACTAAACGAAGATCAGGAAATGGCAAACCCAATTTATTATCCCTGTATGCATTATACAAACCATTTGGGTATTGACCCGAGGGTAAGGGTAGTTGTATCTCACAAAAAGCAAAGGATTATCAAGCATACTGAAAAACACTGATAGTGGAAATTGCTTTTTTATTAATCCGTGTTTGAATTCCCTGTCTGTAATTCTTGTGACCTAAATAGCTGTTCAATGGGAAACCTCAGTGCTCTAGAAACTCTGCGTGTGAGATCCTTGTTTAGTTTCTTCTTTTGGAAAGACTACACCACCTACTACTTAGACACCATTGAAAATGTTTATCAAGTGTAGCATAAATGGTCCGCCATTAAGTTGCTGGTGTTTTTAAACTGCTGCCATCAACATGCAACAATCCTATCTGTGGTTCTGTTCTGCTGTTGGCAGCTGTGGGTGCTTAATAACGAATCCTTCAGGGTGAATGGAGCAACCACTGGCCAAAAAAGTAGATTCAAATATTATGTGATAAAATGGAAAAAGTGAAAGGAAAAAGAGCTATCTCTTTCCAACAGACTTGAAAAAGAAAACAACACATGGCCCAAAGCCAATGAAGTCAGTGGAAGCCTTTTGGCTGACTGCAGTGAATTTTGGATAAGGCCAAAGTGTGTGAACAGGTGAATGTTATTATGCATGGCTATTATTTAGTGCCCCACTTTATTAGCATGAGGATTACTGAGAAAATGTTGGTCACTGGTTATTTCAGCATTGAATTGCTGTTTAATGTTTTTGGTGGGGTTTTGATTGCTTATATTTCCATGTGTCATAGGTTACCTGAACTATTTTTGAATTTATTGCAAAAGAAAAGGATGGTGGGAATTACCTGCCTGGATAAGTCAGCTAAACATTTTTTAAAAAAATCTTTTGAGTATGCAAAAATGGGGATTTGTAATGGGGAAGTACCTCTCAAATGTGTAGGTGGATTCCTCTGCATGGGTGGAGGAGTATGGTGTGGTGTATTGCTAGAAGAATCAGTTCTGAGCAAGCGGGGACATTTCCAAGAGCATTGCTGTGCCTTAAGGAATTTTAAAAATAGAAATTGTGTGTTCTGCTGAGTTGGGAGCTTCTGTAAATTATATACCAGGAGCAGCAGAGGTAGGTTCAGGGACTTAAAAACCATGTGGTAGTTCTTGAAAAAGTATGTTTGCTCTGGTATCTTGGCAAAGTTTTGATGTACTTATTAGGAGTGTATTCTAATCCCACCTGTGGTTTCTGCTGGCTCTGGTATTCTTCACTGCCTGCTTTAAACTGTTATGGAGCATTTCTGTGCATGCTGCTAAACAGGTGCCATCTATCACTTCAGAGGTGGGTGACGTTATTCCTGTGTAGAGATATATCTTGTAAAGCACTTCAGGATCCTTTGGGATGAAAGGCGCTATTTAAATCTGAGACTTTATTATTGTCTGTCCCCCTCTACAAATAAATCATCTTGCAAAATGTCTGTGGAAGAAATTACTCTTGCATAAATGAATTCATCCTGTTCTCCCACAGAGAGATGAGAAAAACTTTATAATAACTATCAAATTGTTTTACAACCAAAATATTGCAATACTTGAGTAACTTCCTACTTGTGACTTTGATAATGAGTTTTTGAAAAGTAACAGAAAATGTTTCCAGAAATTGGAAAATAAGATTAGCATATCTGTTATGTAGGATTCTTTGTTAAGTCAAGCTATTTCTTGTTTGGGTGGTAATAGCTGTGCCTTTGTTAATTATTATTTCATATTGTCATTATTAGGCTATTAATAATTTATAGTAAAAGCTGCTCCTTTTTGCTATGTAAATGTTTTCATTCTTATTCATCAATTCCTTATTCCATTATTAATGTGATTCATAAATACATTACATTTAGATCCTCTTATAAGAGAAGAGATATTTGCTACTATATTTTCCCCTTTGTTTGGATGTGAGGTAAAACAAGCATGAAGGCAAGGGAAGATGTCCAGACAGCTTCTTGGGGATGTACCCACACCTCTGAAGCAAAGCAGAGGTATGATAATGGCTGAATAACTCTTATGTTCCCTTTGGTAAATCATTATTTGTATTTCGTGACTTATCAGTCTGTTGTATTTTCCCTTTAAGTATAGTGGCTCATAGGTTTCCAGATGCGTATTATAGACAGCAGGGCTGTAATGGGGCTTTGCTGTATTCAGAAAACCTTGCTGAGTGATTCTGTCCCTGGTTTTTCAGTGCTTTTTCAAGTTATCATAAACTGTATTCTGGATAACTGTATCTGAGGAGTTTACAGGAAACCTACTTGAATATAATTTCATTCCACCGGTTAAAAAAAAACCCAAACCAACCAACCAACCAAAAAAAAACCTCTCAGAAGAGTTCAGGAGTTACACTTAAAATGCAGTGGGTCTAACAGAACAGAGGCTTTTGTCTGTAGGCTATTTCTTCATGTCTACCCCAGGTTGCCTACAAGTAAAATTGTGTGGCCGTGTGGCTTTCCAGCGATGTACATGAGATAAGAAATAGAAATGTGGGGAGGAAAAGGGGCCTCAAATCTCAGCACGTTTTGTAGCAACGCAGGCAGGGCTGGTATGTTGACATTCTTAAAAATGCCATTCTGAGGTTATTTTCATATTTATACTTGTAGATTAACAAGAACTGAGAATGTACTGAGCACTGAGGCCAGCCTCCAACCATTACAGTCACCTGCACCATGTGATGCCTTTTAAGTTTTATTGAAACTAGTCGGGATGTGTGGACTCTGCGTTCTTTTGGAGGGCTATTTCCAAACTTCATTTCTCTCATTCACAGTTACCTTTTAATATGAAGTTTAAAAATATGCATAGTCACTTTCAGTAACTACTTGTGCTTGCATCAAAATCGCTGTTGCCTTAAATAGGTAATTTATGGGTATTTACATGGTTTTATGTTTGATGTGATTTTTAGATAGAATTTGTATCACCACTCATCCTGTCAACAAAATCCTTTCAACCCCTCTCTTAAGGTAGGCTTTTTGTTTCCTGTATCTCCTTAAGAGCCTTTCTCTGCAGCTATTCTTCTCTGTGCAAGTCTTGCTTGGCTGAGGCTGACCAGAGCTGTACACAGCACTGGGCCCATACAGAGCCAAAGTTTACCAGCCCTGTGCACAGAGCCTCACCGCTTCCTGGACTCTCCCCCTCCTGCAAATATCAGGGCTAGAACAGCTGGGAATGATGTTTGCCTTTCTCATGACCTCTGTCTTCAGCTGGAGAGCTACCAATTCACTAGAAATTCATATCATTCATCTTCCTGGTTGCCAAGTTGTGCCCCCACTGTTTCAGTCTCAGCTTTGCTGTGGCAACGCCTGCCTCCGTGATGAGGGAGTAGTGATCATGACAGCCAGTGCCTAATGTGTGTGTTTGCATTCTGTCTTATTAAATGTCACAACATTATTCCAGTCCTAAAATTTACCACATGTTCATGCAAAACTTTAATCCTACTTCATCTGGGCAACTCCCTTGGATTTTGTGGCAGCAGCAGATTGCGTTAGCCCATTCCTAGGGTTTGTGTTTCTAATTTGAAAGAGGAAATCTGCAGTGTAAAAGGCATTTTTTGTTTCATGGTGAATGTCACTGTTCAGGATTTGCTCATAATAATTATTCTATCAGCCCCTACGTAACAAAAATTAACATCCAGTAGAATGATGACTAGATTAATATAACTTGGGTTTTATGTAAGGGAAATGTAACAAGGAGCTTCTTTAAAAAATAAACAAAATCCCACTTCTCTAACAAACACTTTTTTTATTACAGGTTATAAAGAAGCAAAACACTGTTCTCAAATTCTGTGTTCTTGATACTCTAGGTATTTGTAAGTCCAAGAGTAATAAATGTTAAACAAAGCAAACAGAAATTAGTTTTATGTCAGCTTAGTCTGTACCATGATACAATGCAAGCAGTCCCTTATTTTTTTACTGATCATTTAAAACTGCTTCACAAAAGGTGTTTCATTCAAAGCATGAAATAATCAGAATAGTCAGATTATTTACTATGGTTCTGATACAGGCATCAGCACTTCCAACCCCAAGCACTTGAATTTCATGTCAACAACAAATCATGTACATGGCTTCATAATTGCATTTTAGGACAATGTATTTTTATGTCTTTTTTACATTTTTTGTATTTAGAAGCAGAGAGCTTCCTGTTTTCAGGGGATTTTTCCCATCTTCTCTTTTCTAAACCCCTTTTTCCTTTTCTTCTTCTTCCCCTTCTTCCCCTTTCCAGATTCTCATGTGATCATGTTGGATCACCTGGATAATGGCTAAGCTGTCCTGGAAAAGGCAAGACTATAGCACGTGGGAGATGACTTAGCAACCTCCCTGTGGTTTCAGTTCTCTGATGAAGACCTGAGTGCAAAGCAGCTCTCCCACCTCCTTCACTTTTATGCTGTTCTGTGCACTTTTTGGTAATTTCTGCTGGCGTGACACAAAGAATGGAGCTGTATTTGAGGTCCCCTTTAGGGGGAAGTGATGAGGTCTGTAGCCCAATGTCACCTCTCTCCTGTGAGAATACCCATAAGAAAAGACATTTGGGGGAAAGGCCCGGGGGAAGGGTTCAAAGGTCCCTTTGGAGGTTTAGTTTGTTTGCCTTAGTGTTCCAAAATAAAAGAGGGGACACTGTGGGAGCTGAGTCCTCTCTAGAGAATCCACCACAGAGCGACAGATTTTGATCTGAGTAGTGAATGAAACGTTATCATATGCCATGATGTGGGTCTAGCTGAGTGGGTTAAAAATGGGATGTGTGTGTGTGTATGTGTTTTACAGCTGCATTATTGTGGGGTTTGTATGATGGTAAAACACATGGCTGTCAGAGAAAGAAACCTAGCAATCAGCTTAACTTGAAACACCCATTTTAAAGTGCCTTTGGATTTTGGAAATGCTCTGAAACTTGGTTGCCTGCATTAAGGCTTTGACCTCTGTTGGTTTCCATTGCTGGGACTGGAATGTATATGTTACAAAGCTTATCTTAACAGTAGTTGACATGCCAATATGTGAAGGAAAAGTCAACTGGAATATTATTGTATTATGGCTTATTACTGACATGACAAGGTTATTTGTCCTTTTATATGTAAACAACATGACACACTACTTTCTCTATTAGAGTCTCTGTTCATGAAAACTGGCTTAGCATTGTGAAGCAAATGCAATATCAATGGCCCTCATCTCATGATACTATAATAACTCATAGTTTAATGCCTTAATACTTATTGGTAAAAGCTGTACAGATTTAATTGTTCCCTTTCACATCCACTCCTGTAGCACAACTAACTAATGCCATCCAGTGGTAACGGTACAGCATAAATTGAATGTGTCAGGCTTGCTTACCTAGGGTTGAGCAGTGTTGTTCACTGTTCTCACTATTGCAAAACTTAATTAACCTGAAAAATACATTAATGAGTGGTAAGTTGTTCATTCCAACAAATGGCAAAAGCAGGGAATGTATTTTATAGTAAGTGAGTGACTGTAAGACCTCTCCCCTAGTTATATAAAACCAACTAGTCAAGTAGCCTAGATTGCCTAGTTGGGAGGGGTGTGAGTGTTGAATTTTGAAACAAAATTATTTGTCCCCTAAGTTTCTACCTTACTGCACTGAACTTAGGTTTCACTGAAAATTTGACACGATGTTTCAATCGAGGTGAAAGCCCAAGGTGTGGGTTGTTTTGGGGTTGTTTGGGTTTTTTGCATGACAGAACATTCCTAATATGAAAAAATTGACTCAGATTTGGTTATTTCTGCCTAAAATGTGGTCAATATATGCAAGAAAAATAGATCTGTTTTCTATTAACAAACTGTTGGTTGTCTGCAACACTTCACTGTCTATAGAAATATCTGAATCTTTTGTGTTTTCTACATGGAAAAATGGCCTCACTCTGCATTCTTAATGAATGCAAAGTACTTTGAATTTTGAGTCATTCTGTGTTTTGCAGTGGGGTTTTTTGCCACCTCTAACATGCAGTAATTACTGCTGCTGTTGTATTCCTTGCAATTTCCACAACCCTTGTATATACTGTGAAAATTATCCATTGCTGACACCAGTGGTACAACTGAACTAAGGATGAATGTGTTTTAACTGCAAAAGCAGCCAGCAGAAAATAGTTGTGATGCTGACCCTTGGGTTTCTGAACTGATGACAATCCTGGCTTGTTCTTGACCACACATGCTGAAAAATAGCGTTTCTTAACAGCTTGGTTCTGTTCTCATTAACACATGATGTCAGCAAAAAAGACACCTTTTTTTCCTCCTGTAAATGTTAGCTTTTGCTTACTTTGCCAAATGTTAATGTGGACAAACCAGTTGACTTGGACAAAATGCCCAAATTTATCTAACCCCAAAATTTTACATAATATTAATTTTAATCCTTATTTTTAATTTTATCCATATCTCTAAACAGTATAATAACCAATGAATATTCACTACAGTAAATATTTTGGAAATTACACTTCAAATTTTATCAGGAATAACCAAGGATGGCAGCAAATGCCACTCACTTTTCATTGCCATCCACACTGATTGAATAGAGTGTCTGAAGCCAACTATAGAGTAAAAATCTTTTAGTGTTGTCCTCATGAACATTGATCATTCGGTATTCGGTTAAGCAGCAAGCTAACTTTGCATACTAATATATCAAGATGTGTAACTAGCTGCTGAGTCAGTATTTTAGACTGACCTATTTCAGACTTCATATGTGAACATACATACAAAACTGAGCATGTAAAACAATGTTTTTTCAGGTCTGGCATCAGATCTCGGAAGAGATTACTGCCTGAAACTACTTGTCTTTTACTTTCTGTGCCGAACTTTACTCTCCAATAATTTAGCAAAGCTTTGCAAGGTTTTAGTTTAGATAATTTTAATAGGTGATCTGAGACAGTCTGGTTAATTTTTGCCTTAAACAAATGAAGTGATTCATACAAGCTCCATTCCCAGCAAATCAGGAGGGTCATTAACAAGCTCTTAGGGGCAGTAACCTCTTCCACAGGCACATCTGGATCTTGAAGGGAACATCTGCTCTCCATCTCAGGCTCACTGGTATTAAACAGCCTAAGGTCTACTGCGTCAGAAGCAGAGATTGAACTATAAACCAGAATTTCTGAGACTGGCTTCTCTGCTCTTGCTTCTCTCAACTTGCTTATACAGAACCCTACAAAATCCAGACAGGCAATTCCACAGTACAATATTATGGCACAAAGATGTGTCTGGTAGTGACATTAATCAGTATTTCTTCTTGCTCCCGTCCATGCCTTGTGAGGGACAAAATATACACCAGAGAACTGCTGCACATTGGAACCTGGCTGTTTATAATATTTTGCCAGAAATGCTCAGAATTTAATAAGAGTATCCCAAATATTATGAGTACCAATGGCACACATGCTGCCTAATAATTTGCATGGTCTAATAATGAAATTCTGTTTCCCTTGGACTATAGCCCTAAAAAAAATAGAGTGCATATTGTTTTGTTTCTGCATGAAAACAACCACCCAGCACTGAATGCTAAACCAGAATTATTTCCATTAGGTTTTGCCACTTATTGTGGAAGATGCAGTGTGCAGACTTTAAAAAAAAGAAAAGCCTGAATTATTTGTATAAGCTAAAAGGTCATGAGCAATTTTTCCTGCCAACTAATATCTATTGCCAAAAAAAAAAAATCTGTTCAGTCTGAAGTATATTAAAAATTTTTGACAGCATAGAAGACCTTTATCTGGGAGGGAACAATGTTAATTATGCCACATTGATTTAATCTCATAGAGACCTGGTGCATAATTTAAATTTCATACTATTATTAATTTGCCAGGTATGTTTTACAGCCATCACATTTAAGAAAATGCAAATACTGCCATTGCCAATGAATTGCTCTCCTTAAATACTTTGCAGAGTGGGGGAGTGTGTGTGTTTGTTTTTTTTGTTGTGGGTGGTCTTTTTCTTTGTTTGGGTTTTTTTAATCTTTTTCAAGTAATATTGAAGAGACCTTTGGCACAACAGTGAGCTGGGAATTGCTGATGGTTGGCTGGAATACAGTGCAGGGCTCTGTGCTGCATGTGATTCCCTTATCTCCTTTGCTAGGTTACAGAAACATTGCATGAGAAATACATGAACAGCAACAGCTGTAAGGCAGCTTATTTAGTACTCTGCAATAGCATGTAGGCAACTTTTAAACGGTAAAACTTTGTTATTCTAGAGAAGCCTGTCACAGTGTGATACCAAAGGTTGAATTAAGTTTATGTAAAGCAGAGATGTAATCACTTTATTAAAAAAGTATACTTGAAATTATGATACTTGTTTCTGGAGTATATGATCAAGTAAATGTCATAATTACTTTATGAATTAAAGTACCGTTTTAATTAATATGAAAAACAGAAATGTTTTCTGTTCCTAAAGATCTCAGTTCAGGCACTTCATCATGGCATATAACTTGACAAAGATATAAAAATTGGCTAGCTGGTGCAATGTATAGTTTAAAAAAAATGGTGGTGTTAGTGGAAAAAGAGCTCAGTTCAGACAGTAAAAGGCATAAACTGGAAAAAGTTCTCATTCCATGCAGGGTACAAAATACTATCACTAAAACCACGAAGCTCCCACCAAAGAGAATGTGAGTAAGTGTATTATTAATGTACTGGATAAGTTCAGGGTAATGCACTTGGGCAAAAATAATTAGGAACATAAATACAGATAGGAAGGAAGTGAGCAGGGTGTGGGGGTTTATGGGATGACCAGCCAAAAAGGAGACTGCGATGTCATGTTGCTCCAGAAAGGGCAGCACAGCAGGGGAGCACACAAGCACCAGTAAGACTTGCAAGATGTAAGAAGTGATCAGCTTGGCACTGGTTTAGGTGTCTAGTGTTGGGCTGCCCAATTCCTTGTTTCTTTCATGTTTTTATCTTCCACATGTTGACCTTTCTGTGGAGGTCATTGTTTTCCACAGATACACTTAGAGGAGGAAAAATCATTACAACTTCTGCATCTTCACAGTTTTTATTGTAGGTTTTTGGGTTGAGTTGTAGTTTGGAGAGGGAGGGTGCTGGTTTGTTTTTTTCTTTTTTTTTTTTTCCTAACCCAATGATTGAGGAGATTAATTCAGTAAATTGTTGTGGTCTGCTTCACTGCAGTGAGTGCCATTAGCTTCATAATTTGAATGACTACTTCTTGAAAATAAAAATTAAAAAACCCTAAACATTAAAAAAATGCAGTTAGAAATGCATTGTAATAGTGGAATTTGAAGGTTAAAGGTGCTAAATATGAATGTACCTGCATGAACATGAACTAAGAGCTAGGCAAGCTTTTTAAGACTATTTATTAATGTTTCTGATTACCAAGAAGGGATTATGGACAGTGCAACTTGGCCATCTGCAGACATACCAAGCACTACAAATTCTCCTTTCTTTTAAAATAGAACAGGATAAACTCTGCAGAAAAGTGTAACTATGAAGATAAAGCTCACCTGGGCAATACCCAGTATCTATTCCCAATATCCAGTTTTTCATGTTTTTATTATGTTTTTAATATATTCGTAGGGCAATATTTCCATTACCTGATCTCTTCTTTCAGATCTTGTACCACTCTGGAAATGTTTGCATGTCTGTTCTGCGATCAGTATTCTGTCTCCTGTTTCTAGAACTTGGCCCCATCAGGAGAGAACATGCAGCCTGGCTAGTGAACCTGCTGGGAACAGAATGTGTGTTGTATTAGCAGAGGATAAGTTCTGCCTTTTAGTGAAGGTGGTCTAACTGGTGGTCTATGGACCATGGTCCTGCGACTTCTAAGGAGGTAGAGGGCTAATGTTGAGGACTACACAAAGCCCAGTATTTTGTGATGTGTCGATACCTTGTTTGCAAGAAGGAGCATCATGTAGTTCACTTGGAAGAGCTGAAACTGCATCAAAAGAAGGGAGCTTTCAGCTGGTGCAGAGCTGGTGGCTCATGACATTTTTTTCAACTTGGCCCTGCTACAAGGGCATAACAAGAGCACGTGTTGGTAAGAAAATCTTTTGGACCAGTTGGCTTCTCCTGAGAAAGTCCCAGGGTTTATTGACCTACAGTGGAGCTAGAATGGGATCATCACAATGATCAGGGCATATAACAAACTTCTCATCATTATTCATGTGCCAAAAAGATCTTAGCACAGCAGGGAGTTTGGGCTTTTCACATGCTGAACAATGTGAACACTGACAAATAATTTACTGTGAACAGCTCATCCAGTTCTATTCTGGTCCTGAGGAAAGGGCAGTCTGTACTGGTCATTCACATTCCTGGCACAATGAGAGTTTTGCAGAAGTAATGTTTAAAAATAATGCTGGAAATGAATAGAATTCCTAGCTTCATCCTTAGAATAGGACAGCACTATCTATGTCTGCCTGGTTCCCCACTCCATCAACTCCACAAAGGCTGCATGAGTAGGTGAGAAAGCTGTCCTCTTCATCAGAAGAAAGCACAGTGTGCAGAATACAGGTGCTTGCTCATGGCAAGAAATGAGATTTCAAATTCATGATGTGAGAGTCAAAATAACCACACTGATGCACTTTATTATTTACTGCCCTACTTAATTATTAGGATGTACAGCCACAGAGTTCTATAATTTGTAACATGTTAATGATTTAATTGCAGTCATCAATGGTTTTTCACCTTTATTTAAATGGTATGAAATTGCTTACTGCTATTTATATTATCATTTTTCTTTTACATTTCTCTCTCCTCTTATGTGGTAATATTGATACAAAGGATTCCTTTTGCCTGAAATATGTATCTCTCAAGCCAAACCACATTAATGCTCCTATTGTACAGCTGTTAAATAAGCAGCCCAAAGCCCTACATTTACTTGATTTACATATATAAAAATGCACAAAGGTATTCTTCAAACTTTTGTCATATTAGTTCCATTATATACTGGCTTCTGAAAACAAAGATTTAGGTGACACTTTTTTTCTTCTTCTTCTATCTTAAGCCAGAATTTCTTATAGTTGATTTGACATATAAACGCAACTGTGTCTTTTCTTTTTCCTCCTCAAGTATTCTCTGCTGAATCAGTAAACATCTATAATTTCTGACAAGGTCACTTAATTATCAGTGGTGCTGGCTGAAAAAGAGCTGCCTTATCTCTGTTGCTTCTGCTTCTTTTGTGGAGCTGAGCATTACTGAAAAGCCTCATGCATGGTCATTAATTACTATTCAGAAGCCAGTCTTATTNGATTTACTTGTCATTATGAGTGGATTATCTCTGTGTTAAACATCTCTCTCTCTAGTGTGCCCCAAAGATACTAAGTTTGAAAAAGGAAGATAAGCAAACAGTTTAAACCCTCCCCCCTCCCCCCAATAATAGGAGTAGATGAACATAGGAGAATGAAACAATGTACAAGAAAACTGAGGTCGGTTTCCCTTAGC
>VYZV01019808.1:1911-16967 GCA_013401275.1 Pandion haliaetus
TCAACTGATAGAAAGCCAAAGAGCTTTGATAGGGAATCAGCATACAGAATAGTGGTTGCTTCTGGAAGATACCAGCAGCACACAAGCATTATAATGAAATTAGCAAACTGATAATTTCTTATGGAGAAAACCACCACAGATTAGGTTTCTCCAATTATTTCTTCACTAAGAAACCAAGTGTTAAAAGTGATCATCTTTCATAAACAATGCAAATGAGCAATTAAACTACAAATAGGTGTATCTCTGAAGCTATAAAATAAACATTCAATAATCAATTTACACTTAACACACTGCAGCTTTTTTGCCAGACATAACTTAACTGCTATTTCTCATAGTGCATTTTTTGATGTAGTGTTTTAAAGCAATGAGGAAGTGTTTCAGCCTTATATGCAAACTAAATTTGAAACCTAATCAGATCTGAGAATACATTCAGCCAGGGAGATTTCAAGTCTAGCTTTGAGGAGGTTCCTAGTAGATTAACAGAGCTTAATCTTTTTAGGCTTCAAGGAATATAACTTTAAAGGTTCCCAGCCTTCCAACGTTCATATCCAAACCTTCTATTTTGTAGAGCTTGGTAAAGCAGACACATTCCAAACCACCCTTTGATGATCTGCGGTAGTAAGTCCACATGGAGCAGCAACTTGGTACTTACAAGGTAGATACCCCCAAGTTTATTTACCAAGGTTAAATATGAAGTTTGGATATCAGAAAAATGAAGTTGATCGTGGTACCTTACAAACACTCTGAACTTTTTACATTGGGCCTTCTTAATAAGATCACTGGCCCTGTTAGAAAATATTGGCCTCTTTGTGTACAGAATAATTTTAATCATATACAGAGGTACAGACGCATCTCACCCACAAGCACATTTTGTAAGCACAGCATCACTGCATGTATTCTAAAAATACTGTATGTGAACTACTGTATGTGAAGATGGAACCAAATCAAATCCTGAAGCCACATACTTAGTACAGTGGAAATTTGGAGCATTGTTTATACATTTATAACTGCTTGAACTTCTATAATAAACAGAACCAAAATTCCAGAAAGTCTCAGAACTGGTACGAGAAGGAATGCCATTGCTTGGATCCTTCAACATGGGAGGTCAGATGTTTGGCTAACAAGAGTATTTGACCATGCTAAGACATAAGAAAATATCTCTTTGCTAGGAGTCACATCTCTCTTGAAAGTAATGTAATAAATTACTTCATATTTGTTTTCAGTGGGATCAGACTAAAAGCTGCACAGATGTGCAAAATTCTTCTGGCTGAAGAATCTTTTTATTCATTATAGCATGCCAAGTATATATGGTGTTGGTTTTCTGCTAATTAGGATTACAGGCTATGGCTTTTATGGAACACAAAAATCCTTCCCCCTTTCCCCTTTTTCACACCATGTTTTCATAGGCAGTAGTAACACATCATACAGAAAAAGCCCAGAGCCCAAACATGACATTCCAGTCCCATTTTCCAATTCAATTTTTTCAGCTTCAGTGTTTTCAGTTTCCAGTGCTTAAGACTGCTGCATGGGATAACGACCTAAAGATGCATGATGCCAAGCATTCAGTTCCCATTAGACAGTGTTATGCTCCAGTAACAGGACATTCATCTACCTCCCCACAATTTAGCTGCTTGTCTGTATAGTTACCAATATGGCTACAATAATCAGATGGTGACCTAGACAGCCTGCTGAGCTTCCTAAAATACTCGTTTTCACATCGGACACCCAACACAGTAACAAGACCAGGCTACTTACTTGCTTTCCAAGTTCTGATCCTTTCAGGAAATCATCAACTGAAGCCCCCCTTCTTTTGACATTAGGAGACTCATAGCCATCTTCCTCATCATCTGAGTTAGTGTACTGGGCTGCATTACTCCTTTCGCTAAAAACACTCCTCCTCTCCATCTAGCAAAGCAACAAAAAATGGAAAATTGTGAAGCACACTTGTTCCTGCAACCAATGGAAGAAATGGCAAATATAAGACATAAGGACTCAAGAGCACAACATTTAAATATACTTATGGTTTAAAGCAATAGTAGTTTCACCTGACTGTAACCTTTTTGGAGTTTTCAAGAATTTTTTTGCTTGTCATATTACCCTTGCTCATAAACAATTATATGCTTTTATGGGACCATCAACTCAGCTGCTAGCTTTCTTCCCTGTACCACTTATGTCAACATTCTCAGTATTCTACAGTTAGAGGCTGCTAACAAAGACACTAATTTCCCCTTGGCAGAGGGTTAGTGGACAACCTAGCCACTACTACTAGCCTCAGTATAGAAAAAAAGCTATAAAATGAGACTTCATGCTGTTCCTCTGCTCTGAGGTGACTCTTCCCCTCAGTTACTGATTCCTGCTGCTTACTCTCATGACAAAAGCCATCAACCATCTAACAGGCTGGATGAAGGGCAGGGAGAAGACACACAGCTTCTTCTGCAGCAGCCTACCACAAGGGAAGAATTCCTGCTATTGGGGACTAAACATGACAAATATCACTGGCAGAATTTGATTTAATTTAGAGTGGATCCACCTGTAAACTTCTGTCCAAATCCCTGAATGAAACATTTCAAGCATCACTAAAATTAATGTAATAAAACATGGTTGAGAACATATGTTATGTCAGCAATTTTCAAAACCAGAAAAAGTATTTCAATTTTCTTCCCTATATGGTTGTTAAATTAACTTTCACCTCAGAGTGCCAAAGATACTAATTGCCTTTTCTCCCTCTATTAAATTTATTCCAGTTTGCTTTATTTATAAACAAAAGGAAGAAATATACACATGAATATGTATTTAGCAGACCTTATTGATCCAGAATTATTCAGCTTCCCAAAAGCTGTATCATCACCCACTGGCTCAATTCTGTCCCAAAATAGGGACAGTCAATAAGTTGGGGCTGTTAAGACACATGTGAACTGTCAAAACTAATGGAGTTATTTTGGAGATATGATGGGAGACGGAAGACTGGACATAACTGATGACTGCCAGATGAAGGACCAAGACAATGTATAAAAAAAGTGACACCAGAGCTTGAAACAAGTAAGACAGTTGTGAGCAGCTTGTGATGAGAAAGTAACTGCCCAGGGCAATGGGAGTATTTAAATATTGCATGCTTGGGTAGGAAAACCAAAGCACGTTGTCAGGATGCATACGCATCAGCTATGCTGACCCAGGAGCCTCAAATATGGGATTTAAATTAACTAGCAAGCATCTGAGTCACTACAGCAGCCATGGCTCATAAAGGTCTCAAAACCAGGGAGTCTCCTTCAGGCAGTGCTGCTTCTAGCAGCTACAAAAGGAGCTGTAATGAAAAGTTTTCACATGGCAGCTTATGTTGAAGCAGTTGTAAACATCTGTGAAAGTGTAGCACTGAGAAAGGGGCACTCCTGAAGGGCAAATATGTAAAATTGCCCATGGATCCATGACAGCATACAAAATAGTGCTTTATGCGCATCTAAGCTGCTATTTGCTATTTTGAAAAAGCAGATGCTTTTAGAATACAAACATGTCTCTTATCTGACTGCTGATTAGACTCCCTTATAGGAATGAGACTCTGTCCTCATTTTGTAAACCATCAAAAAGATTAGCTCTCACAGTAAGTCTGCTCAGGACTTTTGTTTATCTGCCTATTTCCAGAGCCATTTCTAAACTGCCCTTTATTGTTTTGGTCTCTTTCCAAGTACTTCAGGACTTGGTTGACTTTTCTCTCATAAGCACAAGTCTCCCTTTTCACTCCTGCAGGATCCAAGCACAAACTTTGATCATTACTATTTTTTTTATTTTTTATTTTTTTTCCCCCTCCAGAAGTAAGGCTCTGCATTTTTGGAGACAACATTTCTAGTGATGTTATGGGGTTTCTATGCTGATCAAAGGCCGATCAATGCTCTTTATGGTACAAGCATATTTGTGGAAGATGGCATAGAATTTTAGCACACTGCTTCTTCTCAAACTATGGATCTTCAGGGTTTAGGAATGCCTAGCTTCTCCTTAACGCATATAATGAAAAAATTCTTTGATAGAAAGTGCCACAATGAATAAAGCCAGCCCAAAAACGCCTTAAGAAAAAGTTTGCCTTTACCCTATTGCTCTCTGCAACTCGTTGTGCAGCTTCTCTTGCCATGGCTTTTGCGACAGTGTTTGGGACAGGTGTGCCTTGAGGTTGAGGGAGTATTCGGTTAGGCGATGGAGACCTCCTCCCCTGAAGCGGGCTGTGAAAGTTAGGAGCAGGTGGCTCAAGCATGTGTCCATGAACAGGGGATGCTGAACGAGTCTGCTCCCATGACTCATCCATTTTTAAATGTGGACCTAAATGTTCTTCTTTGGTTTCTGGGGCTCCGGCACTTGCTAATGGCTTAGATTTGGGAGCAGTTCTGGGGTGAGGGGTTGGAGGCACCAGTAGGTCAGATGGAATGGCAGCAACAGAAGAATCCACTGATTCCCCTTGTGCAGAGAGTGTTCGAACTGTAACTTCCTTTGCTTCCAAACTCCTTAGTCTCATTAGCTCCACCAACGTGTTCTCTGCTGTTGGAAAGATCACCTCCGCCACCTGAGTACACAAACAAGCAACTTACTAGCATGAAGACATCTGTTTCCCTCCCCTTAACCCCACTAAAGTACCACATTCAAAGTCTTAACATGGAGTGAATCGTAGCCAACACAGAGTGGGCTGTAAGAGCCCAGATTAGGGCTCCACACCCATTAGCACCAGTTGTCTTTAATCCTTTCAACCCATTTGTCAAAAGCTTAAGTGTTTATGGAAAGGAAGCTAATGAGCAAGTTATGCACAAACAAGAGTAGATTCTACTGAAAGCTGAGGAAACCCTGCACACATTCAAGTGCTGTCACGTGTTTATTGTTGCCTTTACCTGTCAGTTGAAATTCACCTAATGGATGCTCACTGTTACACTGGAAGGAGAACTCACCCGTTGACCTTTCGCATAAACCCCATAGCCTGTGACACTGGCGCCATGGGAGGTCCCTGTTGCTGTCAGAGTTGGTGGCTTCCAGGACACCTGCAGGGTTGCTGGGGTGGACCCAGCCCGGACAGTAACATCTTGAGGTGGAGCTGGAGGACCTAAGACAGACAAAACTGGTCACTGTTGAGCCTTAGATGAGAAGTATGTATATCAACTGATGTACCTGCAAGTTGGAAACTACACATCTCAAATCACTTTTTTTTTTTTTTAAGGCGACAAAATTTCCTTATTGCAGTTATTATGTAAAAGCAGAAGCATAGGCTCAGCAGGTCACAGAGCCAGGAACTCACCCTCAGCTTAGAGCCGTTAACTAAGCTATATTTCTTTGCAAGATGGTCCGTACTTGCAATTTGCTCTGGACATATTTTTATCCCTCTGGGCTGCATAACTGCTACTTACTCTGAATGCAGATGATGTTAACAGAAAAATGCAAGGAGAAAAAGGCCCCGGAGTGGCACTGTTGGTGGAAAACTGCTGCTGGTGACAGCAAGTGACTTTTTTGGTATATATCTCTGCACTGAATGCACACTACTTACTCAGAAATCACTTTCAAATTCTGACTCTTTGGACCATCAGTGGCCCCAAGTCACGATTTATAGGCCGGAATCACATTGACACTAAGGTGCAATGTGGACTGCAAGCTGAAACTTTAACCTTTTCAACCAGCAGCACGCTGGTTTAAAGACAACTGGACTCAAAGTCTTTTCTCTGCACTGAAGAAAAAAATACGCCTACTAACCTTCTAAGGCATTTACAGTATGTTAGTGTAATAGCACAACAAATACATCCTTAATTAAAAGACATTATTATGCTACTATAAATAGCTCTGCTTTGGACAGAAAGTCAAAGTAAAAATATAGAGATTATTAGCTCATGAACTCTTCAGGCACCCTGTGGTGTTAATTTAACAGTCAAACCCTGAGAAGTGTTTCATGCTAAAACTTTTCAGAAGCAGGGATCAACTGTAGCCATCTCTGCGTAATAGCTGGGAGAATACAAACCTTTGTTGCTGTGAGTTTGCTTTTGCCACTGAGCTAAGCACAACCAATTTCTGTTCATCTACCAAAAAAGCTACAAATATTTTAACTGTTTTCATTCATTGCTACCAAACAGATCATGATAAAAGTGTAAATATCACAAAAGCCTCAGCCTCCAGATATGCTGGCAAACCATCAGTGCATTTCAGTAGTTTGCTATCACTGAATTTCATCCTCTGGTGGGCATGGAAATAAAATCGTGGTCACGTTCAGGATACTACAGGCACAAGATGAAATTTTTGCCTAGTTCATCCCCTGTATCTATAATGTATTTTTAACTTGCAAGGCCAAAGTATGCAAACTGTCCTAATACTATTCTTGGCCAAGATGCAGATTTTGATTTAGGATTGAATTTCAGCTTCCCTGACCATCCTATTTTATTGACAATCAGCACTCTCAATCCAGCAAAGCTCCTCAGCATACAAGAAAGAATGCATCTGATCTAGTCCAGTATTTTGTCAATGACAATGACATTAATCTGCTCCTGCAGGAGAAGTCACTTTCCTTCCATTCTCCCAACACCAAACAATCCCCAGGGAATTTATCTTGACCTTCACAGGCTGTAGTAGAGGTAGGTTTAATACACTGTAATGCCTAAGGCTTAGTATGGTTTCTGTTTTCCCCACCATTAAATGGGAAATTACTCTTGATGACTTTTGATGGTCTTGGTCACAAACATAAATGTTTGTTTCAGAATTCTGCTACAGTTTGGTCTTCATTAACTAAGCAATTATAATGCTTTGATGAATCAAGAAGCGGTGTTTAACTGCCCAGCAACTAAAGAGCTGTCACTGAGCTTTGGTCTGATAGGAAGCAATGTGATTTCAAGTATAAATCATGCAAAAATTGATATATCTACGCAAAGAGAAAAATGAAAAGGTGACCTCTAATTGTCCTGTACTTTTCATGCAACTGCTCTCTGTAGCTTTGAAATGTGAGCAGTGATCTCAAGTTCATTTTTGCTTAATGTATTCCTAAAAAACCCCTGAGATTGATACAGCGTGAAAATTTTAAAACATTCACTGATCCCCACACCCTTTCTGGTATAAGTGGCTGATGGCATCCTTTTCTATAAGGATATTACTGAACCCACTAGTGAAGAGCAGAGCTTCTCAGCTTCAAATAAAGCGAGCACATGCAGTCATTTGTAAACATTTCTGAAGCCCTTAGAAAAATGTCAGTACAAACGTTAGCAGCTACCTGTGGCCAGTTATGTTGCAGTTCATGCTGCGCTGTCTGCTAAACTTGACGTTCACCACAGCTAAAGGCTTAGGTGACATCACTCATCCCCATGCATCTTCTAGAGAAGCTCAATAACAAAAGATTCCCTTCAAACAGAGTATCTCTATTGCTCTCTCAGCATACTCTGAAATCATCTTTGAAACATGTCGCTTACAATGTACATCAACTGAAGGTGTTTAAGGTGGAAAAATAATCCAGAGTCTGGGACAAAAACCAGTATTAGTCACATAAAAAGAAAAAAATGGAGAAAGTGTCTTTAAACTTCTTTCTTTTAACTGTAGTTTGGAAGAAGAGAGATGCAAATATTACTGGCTTTGAGTAATCACAAGACAAAAACATGACACACTATGATGGTAACTCCCACTGCTGTCTCTGATTTCATGAGCATCCTTTTCCCCTTATTTCAATGAGTTTTAAAATACAAGCATCAGCCTCTAATCACTTCAACAGTTGCTCTTATTTTGCCATATAACAGTGAAAAGTTGACGTGCTTTTGTAAAAATTCTCTGTGAAATGAAGTGGTGGGGAAGATTCTGGGATCTCTGGATCTAAAGGCAGAGGCGTCGCTGAATTTTAGCTCCTCAGCAGAGAACAGCTTATTTATTGCTTTAGCATACTTCAGCACCTAGAGGGAGATACAGCATCTTAAGTGTTTGGCCTGAAAAAACCTCACTTGAAAGACCTTTCCCAAATAACAAAGAAGTCAAGATATCTAATAAGTTCAAGCCACCATCTAGGCCGTATCTCCCTACTCCCACAGAACATATACAAACTTTAAAACACCCCCCCGGCCCCAGCAGATTCTATAATAACACTACCACTTATCTCACTGAAATAATTTAAGAGAAAAGAGTAAATGCCTGAGCTGAGGACATTTTTACTGAAACTATAAATCAACAGCATCAAAAGCAGTAGACATACAAGCTCAACTCCCTCTCTACTCAACCAGCATTACTGTCCGCACACCTCTTTACATATAAGTCACGCAAGGCAAGGAAGAGGCCGGAACTAATTCCAGCCTCTTTGCTAGAATCAAATCCCAGCAGGGAGTCAATTAAGCCAT
Source organism: Pandion haliaetus (assembly GCA_013401275.1). Lineage (NCBI taxonomy): Eukaryota > Metazoa > Chordata > Aves > Accipitriformes > Pandionidae > Pandion > Pandion haliaetus. Next base: position 10,230 of record VYZV01019808.1, read on the forward strand.
AGCACAGTACATGCTATTGAAATTTCACTCGCCAGGAGTCACTTGTACTTGACTGTCCCTGCTTCAGAGGCATTCAGAAAGTCTGAGTACATAAGGAGTCTCCTACTTGTCCTTAATCAGATGACCTTGGTTAGATGGATCTATAACGAAAGATGTTGAAATTTTTCACGAACTGCCATACACCCTCAACATTATGAGATTATCCTTTAAATGCACTACCTTATTTCTGTTCTAGTTTTCAACATTACTTCATTGTTCTTAAATACTGGGAAATGACTGGTAACACTTACCAACATTCCTAACGTAAAAGCAAGGTGGGAAAAAACCTCAGACTTTCCAAAACACAACCCATTTGTTATCTTTACAAATTCAAATTGTACAATGTGATTACAACTTCACAACCAAAATGCATTTACATCCCCTAAATGACTGTGTGGTCCTCTATGATGTCTGTGTTGTTTTTCATTACAGAAAAGGGCTGGATCACCCATCTAAAAAGTGCTTTAAGACACACAAATAATGTACAAGTAACATGTCAGAAATAATAAAAACTGTTTTTTTCCCAGTGTTGTTCACACCAATGAAAACAAATTACTACCAGAAATACTATAGCTGGACAAATTAAATACAAATGGAGATTAATCTGATAAAACACTTAGTGTGTGATCTGTGATGGTGATAAGCATGGTTTCTGTCCCGAAAACGCTTCGGTCCTTACCCAGTAACAAAGTAGAGAATAACGCAGGACAGGAATTAATTTTAGATACCATAAAGCAATTTAATAATCCCCAGTCTGCTCATGAAAGTGACAGGGATTACAGCATAAAGCTAAAAGTTAGATTAATTTATCTAGTATTTTCAGAGAAACTTAACTGGAGAGTTTTAGGGTAAGGAGAAAAATATCAAACCTGCTGGCAATGTACAAAATTCCACAAAGGCTTCCTTTTTTTCTCGTTGTTCCAGGGGAAGCTGCCAGGGCATCTGATGGGGCTTTGCCATGACCTTCACCTTGTAGGCCATATTGGGCTTCAAATTAAAAAAATGGTACTTGTAGCTAGCAGCCTTGACAATGTCAAATTCTTCTTCATTAAGAAAGATCACATGACTGTAATTACTATTTGTAGGGAGCCAGGACAGGTCAGCAGAAATTTGGGTTATATTATCCACTTTAAGATTAGAGGGGGCTACTATGACATCCTTCCCAACTAACAAAGTGCACTGCAGTTCATCTGAGTTACCCTTGCTTGTAATGCTCTGAATTGATATTCGGTATGTACAAGTAGAAATGTTAAGCTTTTCTATAAGAGCTTTCGTTCTGCTTCCCAAGGCTATGTTCATCCGTACTTCTTTGTCAACCAGAACATTGTAGCTGCTAATGGTTCCCCATCCGGGTGGCACTACCGGTGGCTCCCAGCCCACAATGACACTTTTGGCTAGTTGCTTGATAAGGGTGATTTTTCTAGGATAAGGCACAATGTCTTCTCCAATTTCATCAATGTTCACATCCAGAGTCCCTGCGCCATTGCTGATTACACTAGAGTCTATGTGACTTGGTGGACTTATCTCCAAGAGATCTCCTTCCAAAGTAGGACCCGAATGGTTTATAAAATTCTGATCTTGTTCACTGCTTAATGTGCTTGATAATCGAGTTTCATTGTCTTGAACGAAATCCACAAAATTTGAAGGGACTAGTCCTCTTTGTCCATCTAGAAGTTCCCCTGGTGAGAAAGAACAACACCATTAAAGTCACTGAAGGAGCATACCTCTTGCATGTCAATGCCTTGCAAGTACACAAGATAAGGAAGAAGATACAAATGAAAACTGTACATAAACAACATTCACAGTTTAGAATGTAAAGTCTCAGTGAGGCAAAAACCAGAACTGCCAGTAGGCTTTCTTGTCAACCTAAATCTTGCCAGTAGGAAAAGCTGACAATATAAAATATCTTATAATTAGCTTTGCCTGCAAGCAGCAGCTTTGCTGGTACAGAAACTCTGTTAATTAACACAATGATGATAGGGGTAATTTTAGCACTGATTTGGTAGTAGATGAAGGAAAGAACTGGGAGCATGTTTGACAGATAAACTGATTTGAATCTGCATGAGTTAGCATGAATTCACAGATGAAAAAAAAATACCTTCATAAAAGCCATCTTCATCCATATCTCCATACACATAAAGGTACTTTCCTGCCGTAAGGGGGAGCTCTGCTTCTGGATTTTCATTTGGTCCATCAAAAGGGTTATAACTACAATGGAGTACAGATGGAAAACACGTGTCTTCACTTACAACCCCCACACAACTGAACACTAATTACAAAAAGGTGTACAGTTCCAAGCTACGCAGGAAGGTAATTCCTCAGTTCTGCCTTTTTGCTTCCCTTCTGAAACATATATTCTGAGTGGAGTCTAGGTCAGTGTTGTTGTGAACCGTAACTGTATCACCAACAGGCTGCCATGAAATGCAACCTATTCGCTTAAGCGCTATACACAAACCCACACCTTCTTCTGTAGAATTTACTGACACATTTCTGACTTGGGTCTCTTTGAACACACTGGCCAAAATCTTCTTATTTTTTAAAGCCAGCTCAGTTGTGGAGGTCTTTTCGAGTCCCCATATTCCATTTGTTTTATATGGCAATCTTTTACAAAAGTTTATTAACTTCAACAGAGTCAAGTTAAATAAAGACAAAAACAATGAGTTACAGCTAAAACAAGCTACATAGACAAAAACTTCTCATAAAGTATTTAAATCCATATCCATCCTGAAAGAAATTGTTAGTCACAGAAATTTTTATTGCGACAGTACTTTATATCTGAAATTTTAACGTGCAAAGCAAAGAAGTGGGGAACTTTTAAATCTTTTTTGCATTGATGAAAAAGCAATTTGTAAGAATACACTGAGACATTGTGACAGCCTGACAAATTAGTCAATGTCTCAAACATTCATTAAAGAACTTTGGTGGAAAAGTTGCCTCTGTAAAAACACTGAGTTGTGTGAACAGGACAATGTGGCCGGAGGAGAGGGCCCCACGGAGGGTGGGACCGCACTTCTCCAAAACCGCAATTCCTTATCTTAAGTGACCATGAGAAGGAGCACAGCGTATGCGCCCGGAGGAGGGGGCCCCACAGAGGATGGGACTGTGCTTCTATCTTAAGCGGTCATGCCAGCAGGGAAAGAGAGGCAACTCCTCAATGAACCGCCCCGCAAGCTCACTGACCGATTCCAGAGAAGCCCAGGAACATGAACTGCGCGTGTCGAGACCACCGACTAACTCACTATAAAAGAAGGAAGAACAAGTGCTCGGCGCACGCCCTCCAGAACTGGATCTCTACGCTGGCTGGACCAACGCTGGACCCAGGACTGGTAAAACCCTTTTCTTCTCTCTTTTTCCTTTTCTTGCTGTCTTTCTTTCTCTTTCTTTCTTTCTGGCTCTCTTTCCTCTCTCTTTTCCACAAGTCCCTACACCCCATCCTTTGAAACATAAACCGTTGACCAAGTCTGAGACTAGGAGTGGATCTAGCCGCCCTTGGGCTCCTCTTTGAGAAGGAGTTCAGAAACTCCTGAACCTCGTGACTCAGTGGGAGGGATCCCCTTCTGACACAGTTTAATGTTCCTTTTTCCACTTCTTTTTCTACACCTCTCCTCTTTTCAAGCAGTGGCTAAAAGACATGATGCAAGGTTCATACTGATAAATTCACTTGTACTTGGGCAAGGTTAGCTAGGTTGAATAAATGTTGATTGTTGTTTGCACTCCCCTGGTGTTGTTTCACCTTAATTCTGACAAAGGAAATCCACGAACCTGAGTTGCTCCAACTTTGGGACGCGACAGACATCCCCTATAAAGTAGGAGGTGCACATTCTCATCTCATTTAGACACTGAAGGCTAGAAATACAGTGGTGGCTAAAAGAGCCATACCATGTTAAGCTTTCTCTGACAATTAAAGCACATGGAAATGGCACTATTTTGCAGCCAGTGTAAACAGGACAGGGGTCTGCTATCCATAACATCGGCTCCAGGTAATAATTCAGTGCATGAATAAAAGTGAATGTTGAATATTACAAATATATATGTAATGAGCTGGTATTTTACCTGTAACGGGCAATGCAAAGATGGACTTTCCCAGAATATCTCTGCTTTGAGGTATTGGAATTCTGATCATTATCCATCTGTAGAGGAAAAAAAAGAAAAAAAGAAAAAAAGACAATGTGATTTCAAAAAGATGCATGCGCTGTTTTCCTGACAGGCGATATAAAGCAGAGAGCAAACATGCAACATTTAAAAATCAATAAAATTAAACTCTAACATGGAACACAACTGGTTAATTTTAGTTAGAAGGGCTTAGGCTAAAAAGGAACTGCAGGTCAGATTCTAACAGGACAAAGAAATTGAGCTAATTCCTTGACATCTTGCTAGAGAGTCACATCACCTGTCAGACTGGATGTTGGTTTTCCTCAAAAGCTTGCAAAATTAACAAAGCATCAGTAAATTGGTGCTTTGTCATTTGGCCAGTGGAGACGGCTGAAGGAGATGTGATATTGACCACACCACGCCCTTTCATGCTGCTGACTAAAAAAATAGGCATGACTTTACCATACCAGTCTCCCTGGCCACCTCACCCTCCTGACTAAGCTTTTAGTAAAGTCTTCATTAAAGTATAGTAAACTCAGTTACTCCAAGATGACCTGTTGTAAGTGATACGCCTAGTGTTTCTGGGCATAGTATAGCTATATGATCACACAGACAACCTAGGGTGATACCCTAATATTTTCATCAGAAAATAATAGTAGAAACCTGATACCAGTGACTCAGTACTTAAGACAAATGCTGAGTTTAGAGCTGGTGCAAGTGTCAGCTTCCAAACACTTGGAAACAATGAGTATCACATAAAACTTATCCCCTTGCTGATCCAATCCACAGCAGCAGCATCTGTTGAATTCCACCCTTTCCACTAACTGAAAGAAGTAATATATTTCTTCTGAATTTACCATCTTATTTAATTCAATTCTGCAAAGCCACACATTTATTCCATTACAAATCTGGTCTACAAAACCTGGAGATTAAGTTGTGGTGCTGAATCAACACAGACTCCACCTATTTTAGCTCTGCACTAGGTATCTCACTGGTAAAATAGTAATTCTTTCTGTTATACTTCGAGCCTAGTAGTTTTTAAAGTGAGAGATGCACCTCTTTCCTCCACATATTTTACAGTATGCTGTGAACACTTTTAGAAAAAATGAACAACTTTTTGCCTGAGCTTGAGAGAACTTTAATTAAGGTAGAAATACTAGGTTTAACAGTGGGATCAAATACGATAATTTGACCAAAAACTGGCCAAAATTTTACAATCTCGACAGAGTGAATATTGAACCGCAACTTTCAGACCTAAACTGGTCCCTGCTTGGTTCCCAGTATGGAACAAAAGTGCATCAGAAAAATACTGAGTCAAGTCACTTTGCCTCTGAATTAACTCTTAAGAGGTGGGTTAGCACAACACACAATATCCTGCCAACACTCCTCTTCCAGTGAGAAGGACAGTAATAGTCAGCTAACAGGTATTCTCCCTGTGTAGCATTTGGGGATGCAGACAAACTTTCAAAGGTTGTTATCCTAATACCTTTTTACAGGCATGTCACAAAGCTCATAACTAACCCTATAATGCTTATTCTAGAAGACTTTGTTACTAGTAACAATCAGGGAAGTTGCAGATATATTTTTTCAGCGTATCATTTTTTTTATTTCAGACTTCACAGCATTATGCTCCACTTTTAGATGTTATTCATACACTCTCCCCCTGGGTCTGGATACCTCTGAAAAAGAATGGAGCTTAATTTCTGTAAGCTTGCATAATATAAGTATGTATCACATAATTACACTCTAGAAGGCACACAACGAACAATTCTGCAAAAGAGGGTTTGACATTCTCAATGAGAGATAACTGAAAAATAATAGAAAAAGGGAATTAAATTTGACGTATATTTCTTCTGTTTCTTGTTGTTAGTTCTGCTTCCCTAAATCTCGTTGCTAACCTGCTTTTTCTGGTTTGACTACTTTGGGCTGCTTTTTCTGTGGCCTCTTCAAAATGCAGCAAATGTTCCCACTTTTCAGTAATGCTGCTACACATAAATATACACATATATTTATTTGTGGATAAACCTTAGATATGCCCATGGAATTCCTACTATACAAGAACCTAATATTTTGTTGAATATCCTGGCTTGTGATCCATTTAAAAACATTTTGATTCTATCAACTTTCACAGGTTCAGTAGCAATGAATATAAAATAGATAGAAAATACGCACACAATTTCAATTTATTTACTTCTGTAAAGATTAAGAATGGAATTCAGGACTGTAATGTGAGGGGTAAAATCTGAAGATCATTTCCTCATGGCTGTTTGGCCATATAAAACAGGTTTACAGTATTTAATAGAAAATAATAGGTTTATAGTATTGAATAGAAAATAAACCTTGCTATAAGGTTTTCAAAATGTGTCCTACACCTCCTTCTATTTAACATTTGTCCTGAATATCAACAACCATCTTACTACAGCACCTTTGTAAAGCTCTTCTGAGCTTCCCATTGGCTTTCTACTAGAATTCTACTGAAAACAAGAAAACCTTTCTAAGAAAAAAAGAACAGAAACTTTCAAAAGTACAATTAAATACAAGCTGTAAAGTTGAATGGTGATAGAGTTTAGTGACAACATCCTGCAACTTTCACCTCCAGGTTACAGG
>VYZV01019814.1:2892-13373 GCA_013401275.1 Pandion haliaetus
GGTACACATTATGGGAGCTGTCAGTGCAAGGTCTCGTGGCAACTTATATGATACAAGGCAATGTGGAGGCTGCTTTGATTTGATGTAACCAATGACAGTTAAAAGCAGATGTCCTACAAACAGGACATGACCCACAGCATTGCATGCTTCAGTAACACCCTATTCAATGACTCTAGCTCTCATCCCGAATCCTAAGTACAGTCTACTTTTTACGTACTTCTCTATGGTTGTCTAAAAGAAGGTATCTGGCCCCTGGCATCTTCAGGAACTTTTAAATGTTAATATGAGCTAGTCACAGGACCCAAAACTGCAGCTGATCCATAGGACAGGCATCTGTACCCATATGAAGACAAAAATCGTCAGCTGAGCATTCATGTGTCTGAGGAGACACCTATGCAAAACAGCTTGCAGGGGCTATTACAAGACTCAAGGTGTGAGACCAGCTTCCCCAATTAAGCTCAGAACTCGGCTTGAAGCTTTATTGAATCAATCTTTCCCTGTAACTGCAAGTTACTTAAATCGCTACAACTGTTGAGTTGTTCAGGGAAGCCCGCTGAGAACTACAAACTGGTGAGATAAGGCTTTATCAGTTTATCACTCACCAGAAACACTGGGTGCCTTCATTTAGGTGCTTTCAACACACCTCAAACGGAGTACCCAAGAGGTGTGGTCGCTTTTGAAAGTCCTCAGCAAGACTTGCATGTGCGGGACCTCTTCTAGTACCGTGAGTTACTTGGTTGCACTAACGAAACCCAAAGGAATTCAGGTGCCTTTCCCAAAATGCCGCAGGGGGCACTACTGCTCTTTTTTTCAGGTCATAAATCTACCTGCGAATTTCCTCTCCTTTAGCGGGATTCATGCTCTCTAACGTTTTCTTTCTCCCAACTTTCTGCTAACCTACTAATTTTTTTAAAAAAAGCATTTTCAGCAGTAAAGTATTAAATGATGGACCAGAAGCAGGGGAGAAGAGGGTACCAAATAAAATACACCTTCCCAAAGGAAGGAAGATTTCTAGTGGGAGAAACATGAGCCAGCACTACTATTGCTGGAAGGCTATCATACCAATCATGATAAAACACATGGATGTTGCTAAGTGTCAAGAGGGGCAATCAAATCTATTTTAAAAATGGGTCTTTGCAAAGCCACAAGTCTCTACCAGCAGTAAAACCAGTGTTTCCATTTGGAAATGGTATCAGTGGGCTGGTCTGATGTATACTTGGACTGCTGACAGTTGGTCTGACCTCATCGATGACAAAGAGAGCTAATTCTCCTCAGCAGTTCTAACATGGAAACAAATAGCTTACTGCTGACGTGGAATGTATCTCAAGTCAGATGTTTTACACCACACCAATCTTTTTAGCAGTAAAGGTAAGAGAATTGATAATTTTTTAAAGATTATTTTTCCAGGTTTTTTATTCTCACAGGTAACAGAGCTACTTGGCATTCAGCACATCAAGGGGTTGGAGCATGACTTTTTAGGGAGAATGCACCATGACTAGCTTCAGTTATCTTCAGTCAGCTGAATATTCAAAAGCTTTGAAAAAAGAGAGAAAGGGCTTTTGACAGTCAAGCCTTGATTACTAAAGCAACAATCAAAATTCATTGCTGAGTAAGCCCTGGTTGGATTGCTAGAGCTCTGCGATTTATTCTCATCGTTCATCTAGTATCATTACTGGAGAAGACTCTGTAAGAAACTGACAGTTTTATGCAAGGCTGGAAGACTTGTCAAAATTTCAAGAAAATTCTCTTACTTGATTTTATTTTATAAACTTGGTGTCAACTTGGTTTTTTTCTTAGCAGATTTCCCACTTACCACTTTCATGGAACAAAGGTAGGGTAAAAAGTCAATGCCCTGAATATTTTCCCTGTCATGACTAGGTAATCAGCCTGCTAGATATGGAGTTTATGCTGATCTGGTGAGTAAGAGGATATGCTGAGCACACATCAGAGACCACACTGGAGTCAACCCCCATGCTGTCCTGCAATATAGCCAGCAAGCCGTGTCAGCTAATGGCAGGTCTTCACGGACAAATCTGTCTTCCACAGCTATTTATTTACTCAAGGAAAGTACTAATAACTATCAAGGAGAGTACTAGTAAGTACTACAGTGTTACTTAATGATAAATTAGCACTACTTTGTTCCTAATGACAGACACTTCTCCTGTCTTCAGTAGCAGTGTGGGAGAGCTACAACAATTGCGAGACTGACAACTAAACACAGTAAAGATTTAATTTACCATAGGGGTAATTTGCATGGATTGAGTAATTGCAGTGATGTTTGACCTGCATTACTATGGAGGTCATCACAGGGTTTGCAACAATCTCTGTCTTGAAAGGCAGAAAAAAAAAATTCTGGTAACGATAAGAAACACCAGAGTTCTTAATTTTCTGCCTTCTTAGAAATAAAAAAACACATGTAAAAATGTAAATCTAATCAAACTGAAGCTCTATAGTCTATTTCAGAGAACCATTATGGCATTATTTAAGAAAAAATGGCAATAAGATGGTAAACATTTGCCATGACTACAGTTTCAGTCGTTCAGTGCTAAAATACTTTATTATGTGATTATTCATCTTCAGATATACTAACAATAATAACACCCTGTTGATACAGCTTATATTAGGCCTCTGATCCTATTTTTTGTACCTGTTCTCCTCACAATTGGCACACATCTATCTCACAATTTAGGGAGAAATGGCAGAATAGTTCACCTACCTAATGAAAGGGTCATGAGTATAGGAATTATGTCCTCAGAACGTGTTCAGGCATGTGACTGCCACTGGGATAAACTTTTTATTTCAGACAAAGACAGATGCTCAAGTAATAATGAGGATCTGCACCTGTGCAACCTGTCCAAGAGCAGGGGAATAAAGGACTGAATTGTAGGTCAACATATGCATAAGCCTTCCTTCCCAAACAGCTGTATTGACAATCCTCATCACCCCAAGGCCATCAGTTCTACCTGAAAGAACCAACCTGTGCCCACACATTTGCTGCAGCAGAGCCTCTCTTGCTCTTCTTGGTGTGAGTGGAGGGAGAAGAAAAAGGAACTTAACGTAGAAAATGGAAACCTTTCCTGACAACTCTAAAATTAAGAGATCCATCGTTTATAGCAATGCTGCCAATGCCAGTGAGAGATATGAGAACTGCTGCAGGACAACACCAGAAGGCAAGAGGATGATCTTCAAAAGCTTTGGGTTTTTTTTTCATTTAAAATACTATCTCAGAAGTACTGACTAACCTGTGGCAAAGGCTGTCTGTTTTAGTCCCATACATTATTAAATCTATTTTACTCTAAAAAAAAAATAACAGGCAGCAACAATGTATGCATCTTTGTTAAACATTGAAATAAGAAGAAAGTTGAAGTGATTCTCAGCATGTATCAGAAGCAAACCAAGGCAATGAATCCTAATTTTAAAATATGTAAAGAAGCCAAGATTTGATTTCTGACTTTCTAAATCAACACCACTTTCTGAACAGGAAATACTTAAAATTTGATTTTTCATGATCTACACGAGGTGTCAGATTATAGCAGCTCTAGAAATGGAACAAAAAATATGGAGATGCACCCATTTAGAAATCTACGTGGAGAAGCAGAAAACAACTTATGACTTAACTTCAACAAAGACAAATGTAAGGTCTTGCACCTGAAAAATGATAATCCAGGAGTGCAGCACAGGCTGGCATCTGCCCGGCTAGGGAGCAGCTCTGTGGAAAGGGACCTGGGGGTCCTGGTGGACAACAAGCTCAATATGAATGAACAGTGTAATGATTCTGCAGCAAAGGCAGCCAGCTGGGTGCTGGGTTGCATCAACAAGGGCATCACCAGCAGTGAGAAAAAAGTCATTATCCCACTCTACTCAGCGCTTGTCAGGCCAGACTTGGAATACTGTATTTAGTTTTGGTCCCTGCTATACAAAAAAGATGTGGACAGACTAGAGAGGGTCTAGAGAAAGGCCACAAAGATGATCAAAGGACTGGGAAGCCTGCCGCATTAGGAAAGGCTGAGAGAACTGGGTTTGTTCAGCCTTGAGTAAAGAAGGCTTAGGGGAGACCTTATCACCATGTTCCAGTATTTAAAGGGTGGCTACAAAGAAGATGGAGTCTCCCTTTTTACAAGGTGCCACACTGAAAAGACGAGGGCTAATGGGTTCAAGTCACTCCTGGGGATATTCCAATTGGACACAATAGGAAAATTTATCACAATGAGAACAATCAGCCATTGGATGAATCTCCCCAGGAAAGTAGTGGATTCTCCAACATTAGACACTTTTAAGATTTGGCTGGACAGGATGCTGGGTCATCTTGTCTAGACCGTGCTTTTGCCAAGAAAGGTGGGCCAGATGATCCTTGAAGTCTCTTCCAACTTTGTATTTTATGATTCTATGGTTCTATGATATGATTAATGCTGTCCTGCAAACATATAATTCATATGTGGTACACTATTGTGACTCCCTGTGGCAAAAGCAGGTTCACTTTAACTCAGAAGCATCTGCCTTTTTACCAGTAATTCAGCAAGGCAAGATCAATTTCAAGAAGATCCATCCCAGTGTTCGAAAACAGAGGTAAAACCTCACCTTCTCCTCCCAGCCCTGTACTAGGACCTGAGCAGAGAGGATTTACACCCATTCATCCTAACACCATTGGGTATTAAACCTTTAAGCACAGCAGTGGGAGCTAGCCATTTGTCAAGGAGCTGACCGGCATCCTTTCTTTGCAATGCTCCATCTTCACCACATCCCTTTAGGACAAGACACTTGAGTTTCTTCCAGAGAAACAGGGGCAGAGAGGAACTGCCTAGCTACAAAGCCTGCAGGCATGGTGGGAGCGAAGCTGTGACTTCCCCTCCCTGCCACAGCCCCAGTCATTAAGTTAGTCATCACTGTCCTTAGTGCTCTGCCTGGCATACTCCAAGGCAATGCAAAAACACATCTCTTTTCTTTCTGGGGAAGGCAACAGTTGGTGTTCCCAGGCTGCTAATTTCTCGTGTGCATAAGTCACAAGGGCTATTGTTTCTTCCCATTCCTCCACTCCCCAACTACTGTTGACACTCTTGTCCTGCTGTTGCAATGTTTCTCATTTTGCTCTTTGCCTCATTACCTTTCCCTGGTATAGAGAGATGCAATTCTATGTTTGCCCTGAAAAGTGAGTATAACAAAACTCACCCCAAGTTTCTCAATGCCGCAGTATCATTGCCACTACCTACAGGTTTATCCCAGGCACCCAGACAGGCCAGAACTGCAAATATACCACTGCACTCTATGTAGCAAAGGCTTATCTTGAACTCTGCATCAGCACCAGCAGTTCCAGGCATGGCTTCCAGACACAACAGCACTGACAATCAATGCAAAGCAAGGCAAAAATACATGTCAAGGTAAAGACACCAAGACAGGACTGCTAGGTCCAGCCAAAAGGGCCTACCTGAACTCTGACACCTTAGGTTGTTTAGAAATAAAGGTAAGTTTAAAAAGCATGGAGTAAAAAAAAAATCTAGCCTGCAAGCAAAGTACTCTGGGGACTCAGGTCTCTGCCCTGCCTTCCCATACTATTGACGCTGGTGCTTAACTTTGGAGATTATAATATTTAAGGTTTTGTTCTCCTAGCCTAATGCTGACAGACTCCATTTTTAATGGGACTGTACTGCATTTTATTTATACTTGAGTACATTTTCTCAAACACTAGCCCCCACCTTGAGGGATGACATGGGTTCCTGTGGTGCTGGTGGCCAGCTGCTTACGTCAAAACATCAATACAATACAGAAAAAAAGCAAAACAATATAATTCCATACAATACTATAAGCATTCTTTTTGAAATAACTTACAGTTATTCCTTTCTGCTACTTTAAAAGGCAATATTAAGCCACAGAAAATACTGTGCTGAAGACATGCAAGCAGTTGGGATCCTCATACATAGTTTCAAGGTTTCCCATTTTTTACAGTTCCTAGTGTTCCCAGTGTCCTTGTAGCAGCATAGCACATTAGTCTGGGCCTTTGATTTCCTTCCGTCAGGAAAAGGGGAGGGGAAGAAGAGTTACACTTCCTTATGACTTTGAGGCACAGCCAACACCAAGCAGTTGGCTTCCTGAGACAATAGCTCCAATTCAGGCATTCAAAAGGTATGCTTATATGTAGCCTGTTTTCCAGGCTGACTGATATGCAACTCCCACTATTAGGAATCCCAAAACAAAAGAAAATCTTTGTAATTCAAGTATTCAAGGACTCTTATGACTCCTCAATACCGAATTCTGAAGCACCAGCATGTGACAGCCTCAGAGTGCTGTAAGTAACTCAATGTTCCCTCCTCTATTTTATAAATCCAAGATTTGGCCTTATTTCTTTACAGACTTTGCTGGCTGTACCCATACATGACACCCAAAAACCAGACACAAACATGTACACTCGAATCCTTTGATATTTTGGTTTTCCACATCAAAGGCCTTATCATAAGCACATGAACATGTTAAGTATTCCTTGTAAGAGGGATCTGATTGCCTTTGTAATAGTAAGGGACAGCCTTTCCTGTGTTGGGAAAGAAAATTCCAGTTCCAGTTGGATTTCATAAGAATTTTTCATCTTGATCACAGAGATCTGTATATAGGCATTTAGACTGAAAATATATTACTACCCTCTTAATGTGGTGGTGGACATAGAGGGTAGTGATTAGAGGTGGAAATCAAATGGGTTGCAATGTGAGAAGGTTGCATTGCGCCTACACTGGTATGTCCTCATCCAGCCACCGCAACAGATGGTAGAGAGAATTGATTTTGTCATGGTGACAGGCTTCTATAAAAGTTATCCACTGCTTTGTGGTTTATTTCTAATAAAAGCATCTAGCTTCATCAATTAATTTATCTCATTTTTCTCTCCTCCAATCTCCCTTGGTGTTTTGCAGAACTGGAACAATATATGTATTTTTTTGATCCTACTTTGCAGAAACTACTGGGTTAGGATTATGTCCCAAACTGTGCTAGAACATCCATCCTTCAGCTTGGCAGCTAGATGATCCACACGCTGACAGCACTAAGCACCCTTTTGCAATTTATCCATAGGGAATGATAAACCCTGACAGGTGAGTGAGTGTAAAGGAAGCATCTATGGACAGGATCGTGAGCTACATAAAACCACATCAGGGACTTTGCAGTGTGCAGGAAGGGTGTGTGAAAAGTTCGCACTAAGTCAACAGTACACAAAACCTCAGGACTCAGCACTGCAATGCTATCTCTGCAAAAGCAAACCTGACCTTAGCAGCAAGCATACTCATATGCATAACCAGAGCTCTACCCCGATGGGTCAGCCAGCCATGATAAGTGCTTGTGGACCTTACAACACATGAAGAAAAGTAATGTGTAAGAACAAAATAATGTACCAGGGTGGGTTTTAACACACAATTAAGGATAGCACTCCCCTCGGTAATAAATGCGTAGGAAAATTCAGCTGAAAGATAATGAAGAAGGTAAGTTATCAACTTTTTTAGAACTGATAATATACCTCTTAAAGAAAAAAAAGCAAGAAAAGCACTGAGGCTTTCATTTTCCTGAGTGATTTGTTGATTTTTAGATAAAATCAAGAACACTATAAAAATTACACAAAATCAGATTTCATTCTCTGGCTGCATGAAATGAAACAGAAGTGCAAGGACTGTGAACTTAATTTCAAATTGTTTGCTGATAAATACCCAGTGTTTCAAGAAAAATAATTTTGCTTCTGCCAAATTTTTACATCCATGCAATAGGGTGGATGCACTAAGTAAAAGCAGGTTGCCACAAACTGAGCTTTATGCACCCTAATCTGAAAAAGACAGAAGAAAAGGAAGTAAAAGTCGAAGACCTGACTGTTAACTGGGTTAAAAATAAAGGGACTACTCCCATTACAGTGCTTCACGGATCTTTCTAACTTTATTAATATTATAATCACCTGGTCTGTCCTCCTATAGATGAATTCCAGGGAATTTTGCCTAGCAGTTCAGCCAGCAAGCAGAGCAGCTGGGCCTTTCAAGTTTCACTCACTTCTTTTCAATTCTCACCTGTATTTTTCCTTTTTTTTTTTATCAAATGCTTTCTCCAAAACACCAGAAAAATGAGAAGTTCTGTTTCTTCCAGTTACTGCATCCTCTTATGTGAATTTCAGAAAATGTGCAAAAATGGTAAAAAGCTTCAGTAAAATTTCCTGAGCATAATTACAGGACTTCTCTGTCTTGATTATCTGATTTAGAATTCTGTAACAGAAGCATCTCCGTCAGGCCATGCACTAGGGTCCGGACCTGCATGTAATTGAGACCTTTTCCCTGTGTCCCTTGAGACTTGAATGCCAGTCTGTTTCAAGTGACCTTGGTTTAGCTGATAATACTAGAGGATACAGGGGAATGAATGTCAATGAAGCAGCCTTAGGAATTTGAGCTGTGTTTTGAAAAGGTGGTGGGAAATCCCATGTGACCTCAGCAAGGGTTTGGAAAGCTAGAGCCGGCAGTGAATTACATGGTCTCACAATGTAAACACTGTTAGGGATCCCAAACTACAGGAGCACTGCTTGGCATGGTACTGCTGCTTCCTGGCATTCAGCAGAGATAAGCAGATCCCTTCAAATGGTTATTCACCTGAGGACTAAACACCTAATTCCAGCCACAAACAAACACTGAGGCACAGGGTCTGAGCTAGAATTTGGGCCACGTAAATACTGTTCTTAGGCCTTCAAAATACTTGGGCTTACCTATATCAGAGAGGCAAAGTAATGACTCTGCCTTCTCCATCAGTATATGATACCCAAGTACAGGAAACATCATGACATGAAGGAGGTGTATGTATGACCTGCCACATCTTCATTTGTGTTTTTAACTAAAAAAATTATTTAGGAAACAGAACTCCAGCCTACTCTGCAGATGATGGTACTGTAAATGTACTGACAAAAGGCATTTGGAAAACTATTCCTACACACTTCTTGTTTGGACATGACATGATTTGCACAGCCATGTCTTTGCTTGTCTATTTGAGAAAGTCAGATCACATCTTTCAACAGTCGTGGAAGATCATCTTTTGGGAGCAGCATCATTGTAAAAAAAGACACAGACAGTATTTCAGATGCTCAAAAAAACTTGCAAATGCAATAACATGCAATTCGCCATAGAAAACCTATACAAAACCTGTGTATTTTCTATACAACATAAATTTTTGTTTACTGTTCACTGCAGACTAAATTATTTGAATGTAGAGACATAACTCAAGGTCAATGTACCTTCCACAGAATTACTAATTTCTGAACTTCCAATAAACTGTTCAGTTTTATCATGGAATGGGAATACTGCTTTTACTAGCTTGGTTTTTAAGCATTTAGGAGGATATTTTTAGCTGGCATAAATTGTCATAGCAACATTTCTCCCATGAGATCTGGATCCCCTCCCTCCTGTCTCTCTCTTATGTCAGATAAAGACACAAGGCAGATTATACCACATGTGCCAGAATTTTATACCATATTATTATACAATCACAGTGCATCACATTCATGTTACTAGTCAAAGTGCAATGGCTTTCCTGCAAAACCAGTAAATGTTTTTGATAAATGCAGCTTGTTCCAGGCTCTGTGCTCCTTTCTAGGAAATTGTGGACAGGATCTGCGCTAGTTCTCCTACACTCTCCAGTCAGCTGCTCTTACTAGTTTTTGCACTAGGCTGGGTAACAATAGGTCTACATGACAGGAAGATATTATCACAGATCCTCAGCAAGATTTGAACTAGCTCCAGCATTGAAAACTGTGTACCTCCTATAAAACATGGTCAGGACCTGGAAAACCCCATCCACATTGAGTCCTACCCTGATATGTCCCCCAGACCATCAGCAAATAAACTAGTCACACCTTTCAGTGTGGCATGGACATATCATTTGGCAGAGTCATGAATGTGTTTTTTTTAACATCTCCAATGTGAACTGCTTTTCCCCTTGATATGAAGGAGTGAGGCATATAATAGGTTTCTTAGTTGTCCTTCCTATATTTTTTGAAATCTTCATGATCTCCTATGCAGTCAGCTACTTTTGTTGAAATTACTCTAAGAATGACTAGCTTGCATTTTGTTCGTAGCACCTAAATCTATCATGTTAGAGTTTTATACTAAAATCCAAAAGAACCCATCCTTGTGAGGGCAATAAAGAGCACAGTGACTTTCTATATTTGAATTGTGACTGAATCTGTGGGGATTTAAAAAGAGTCTCCCAAAATATGAAGGTGGGGAAAAATGCCAGATGAAGTCCTATTATTTTGTGTTAATTTTGAGAAACCTGGAAGGACACTTGTTTGCTATAAGCCAGCAAGTTTCAAGTGGCAAAAAAGTTTCCTTATATATGTGTACAGTTCACGAGGTAACAAGGAGAAGAACATGCTTTCCTGCTATGAAGTATTGGGAACACATCTGCATGGACTATGTCATAACAGAAGGACATGGGAGCTGGTGTTGATGACATCAGGCAAGCCGAGTGTGAAAGAGGTACTGTGG
>VYZV01019823.1:2592-22040 GCA_013401275.1 Pandion haliaetus
GAGCTCCCTTGTCTTTGCATTTTTTTTATATTACAAGGGTTCCAAAATATTGATGTTGCCACCACAGGGGTTATCTAAATTTTTTGTTATCATTATTCTCAGCACTTCCTTTTTTTTTTTTTTTCCAGAGAGGAGTCTTCTATTTGCCAAATTTAACTTTTCTTTAACTCCTTATAAGTCTTTTGTAGCACTCCAGTCAAACAATAGGCAAGAATGCAAACCTAAGTGGAACAAATGAAACTTTTCTGAATTCTTTCACAAGCACAAATTCTCTTAGATGAAGCTGTCTGGGTTCATATACCTCTACCCGATATATAAATGTCCCGAAACCAAATAAGAAAAAAGGAAAAATGAGTTGACTTGTTTTCTGTTGGATTGCGGTTTTTATGCATATCAAAGTCAAATGAATAGCAAATTGTGAAGAATTCACTTATGGTTAGAAATGCAGTGATACTCATAACTACATAATTGTGTAAATCTGTCCTTATTTATGTGAACTTCTTGTAAGATTTACTTCAGGGTATAACCTATGAAGTGTTAATGATCTTACAGTTGCAGTCCTGACTGTCATATCAAATTACAGTACTGTTGGGTTTATTTTTCAAGTAGTTGCAACATGGACTAAACTTCTGTTATATCTACTACTAAGCAATTCATTAAATGGGTTAGAATCATTGCTAATTATTAACATTTGTAATCTGTGATTGATTGCTGAAGTATATGATGATGCTGCCAATATGTAATTAGATGATTTTTAATATTATGTTGGGTAAAAAAAAAAAATCTTATTAAGTTATACTGCAATTCGAGGAATTTTACCTTATCCCTTAATTTAACAAAAAATCCATATACTAAAATCTGTAATAAATTTAACAACCTATTTATCTTCCTCAGGAATGAACCATTATGTTAATTTTTCAGATCATTTTGCTTGTAAAAATGTACGCTTTCATATGCCCTAAATAGAAGTGTGTGGCAATGCAAATAATGACAGATTTTTAATCAGGATTATTAAAGTTTATGATTCTGATTCTCTTCTCATAGAGTATTTCTGTTCAATGACTATGGTATAGCTCTTCCTAATCTACTAAAGTGAAAGAAGCATCAACCTTGTTTTATGACGTGCTTAGGAGGACAGCTGGAAAATAGTTATTAATTGGGCTATTTAGTACACTGTTGAGAAGTAAGAGGTTATTGATTTTTGTTTATTTTGTATTTTTACATTTATTGTGCAACAGGAAAAGTTTCTACTGAAAACATGTTCTTCACGACAGCAATGGCAAGATTACCAAGTGAAACCATTCTGTTTTTTCTCAGTTTTTTTGTAAGCTGTCTCTTGCAGAAAGCATTGAGAGCATGATGAAGGCATGAGAGCCAACATATTGACAGACCATTAGTTTTTCTACAGCTTTACGCAATGCTTTTCCTTCACTTTGCCAAGAGCAGACGTCACTCTCTACAAGTGCTCCCAAACCAGCAGTCCCTGACTTTGTAAGAGGCCTGCTAGAGGAGGAAGGCAGCAGAACAGTCTTCTGTTGTATCCCCCGCCTTTTTACATTTTTCAGACTTCTGCCTGGAAAAATCTGTGTAGGATACGACATTGCTAGAAAGAGCCTTCACCACTTTGTAGCTTCTCTGAGAACTGGAAACAGCTTCTGGTGTGTAATTCGAAATTATTTGTAAAATTAACAATAAATTTGTAATTTTCTAATACAGAAAAACATATTTTTTTAAGGGAAATTGTCCTAAAGAGTGGCCTCAGATCCCATGCAGATGCACTTTGCTTTTTTCTTCCGTCTTTGGGATGTTCATAGCTGTCCATCTCAGCCTTTTCACTCTTCTGAAGGGTTGTACAGGTTCCCCTTTCAAAACCAGAGCAGTTCCACTTTAGTGAGTGAATGTCATGAAGCTCTTATTGTATTTTGTTTCTTAGCTTTCTGCATGGACAAGGAGCAACAGCTCAAATTTGCATAGCCATTATCTCAGCCAAACAAGGTCTTCTAAAGCTGATTTCATAAAGATGAAGAGTTTGCTGGTGATTTTCAAGTAAGGCAGATTCATAGCTCTGAGGTTACTCCTGAAAGCCTCCTTCTTTACTGCTTTACTTGATGTTAAGCGCTATTTGAAGACCTGAAGGTCAAGGTATAAAAGGTTGGTGACCACTATACAGAGGCATTTTAATGATTATTAGATATCGTAATGGAAATTTATCTCCGTCTTTTATATGCCATTTTTTTCTTGCTGGGCCATATAGCAGCTCAGGATGTATGGGCATCCCATGTTCTAGGAAGGACAAAAGAACAAATAAAAAAGGTTTATTCTTCTTTACCTCAAGTAGTAGTATCTATATGCTCTTGTAGCCAACTAACTTGGAATTTATTCCCACCAAGGACCCATGTGTGTATATATGTACATACCGATTGGCAGCTGACCTTTGGATAAGAACTTTTGTGAAACTTAGATGCCGGTGGGAAGGGAGTTTCTGGTTCTCTGTGTGTGTACTCGTATTGCCCCAAGTGACTGAGTGCCCACAGAGAAGGCAAGCCATTATTAATGATGGTAGGGAACTCTTCCTTAGTTCTAAGGGTATGTATTAATTGCCATTTTAGGTTCCGTTCAAATAGAAATTAAAATGGTGGATATCTGCCTTTTTACAGCACCATGTACAGTCTTTTTAACTCTGATAGTGTATGCCTGTTATATAGTCGATGATCTAACGCCTCTGTGCATGTTGCTCAGATCGCTTTTGCAAGACACCTTTAAAAAGAGAAATTATTATGAAATTATGTGTAAGAGGTGTCCAACCCCTTTGCTGGCACAACATAGGCAGGAGGCATCAGAAAGCTGTGAGCGTTTATTATGGATAGCAGAAAGTCTATCCCACGAGGATGATATCCTGTTGAATATGTAGGATCTGTTTAGATGTTTGATGATTCAGGTGTAGAAATTAGATTTAATAGAAATATGTGTCTAGAGATGAGTCTCACTAAAGTAGAATGTTTACTTATTTTACTAATTTCGGGAGACACCCAGAAGAGAAAGAAATATGCAATTACGGTCTAATACTGTGATTTTGCAGAGCAGCTGTTTGAAGTCCTTTGGGCTGAGCTGACCCATAGCACAGAAGAGCCCCAAAGCTTCTGCCTCACACAGAGGATGTACGAGGGATCCAGGAAGCCACGGGCGGAGTGGTGGCTGCTGGGTCTCCAACTCTAATCCACACAACTTGTATACTGACAATGCAATTATTATTGTAATTCCTATAGGAACCCTGGAATGAGAGAGTTTTTCTTTTGCATGTGTGCAGAAGTGCACTTCCAGCATCCTTCTGCTTCCACAGACCTATTTGTGAGTGCTGGACACAGGTAGTGCTCTCTTACAACAGCTGGCAGAACCTGTCAAGTTTCATTGCACAGTGTTTTTAATTCTTTTGAGGTCTTTTGATGGTACGATGGCAATTATTATGGGTTAAAAGTAAATGTATTCTTTACTGTTCACTTGTAACAACGTTATAAATCATTATTTTAATATATTTTGTTAAATGTGGTGAGATCTAAGTCTACGGTATTAAAAATATTTTACTGCTCTTTGTGCTTGAGGCATTTCTAGCAAGCTAAGAGATCTTTACAGGCATTGACAAGTTGTACTGTGTCTGTGGAGAAATGATTTAGAATAATATACCATAATAAACAAAGATTTTTGCTGTGAATTAATAGAATTAATATTTAATAAAAACCCTGCCTTATTTTGTTTACGCAGCTTCTGTCTCTTTCTGTCAGTTTTGTCCATTGCTCAGTGCTATTGCCAGTCAAAGAGCATGAAAGTGATTTTTTTCTTAGAAACCCTGCAATTGATCAAAGTGCACATCTTTTACAAACCTCTCAAAATTCATAATACTGGTGGTAAGATGTGGCGCATGGGTTTTTTTAAAGCCAATTTTCATTTTAATGTTTTATCAGTCCTTTTGTGGCACTGTACAAAATGATACAGGGCGTCTGACATCAAAATCAGCAATACGGATTGCCTTTAAAAATAAAGAATGTGTTGCCTCTGTCTGGGAGCTAGTTATGTCTCACATATAACAGAAGGCACCTTTTGTTCTTCAGTTAATTAGCTCATTATACTGTAGGTACATAATTCTTTCTAAAGAAGCAAACTCATTTGAACAGGAATCACAAAAAAGTTATGGATGATAAATTCAGACGGTGCAAAAATGTTAAAGATGTTGACTTTCCATGAAAAATGCATGTGGTAGCATGAAAGAATTTAAGCTTGTGGAACCAATGCTTCTGTAATGTTTTAATTCCTATCAGCAGAAAGACTTTCTATTGTTTGTAAATAAAAAGGAAATATTTCACTGTGGCACTTCCATCTGTTACCTTAACAATAAGTGAAGTCATGCAGTTAATCACAGCATTTTCTAAAAAAGGATTTAAACTCGAAGCACTGCTCTTATATCCCCATGCAGTTATAAAACACTTACCCACCAAGAACAACTGATTCTGACTGTTAGTGTTGTGTTTTAATTCCAGTATGGGCTAGTTCAGAACTCAAAGACATGGGTTTCCTACTGAGTGCTGAGATATGCTGCCAGGAATGGCTGCCATCCAAGGAAACATGCTACCTTTTACAGATAAATGTTCTCGGGTGAAAGAACGGCTTGACTGCAGAATCTGTTTGCTCACAACATATTTAGTGAAACATAATCTTCCAAGTATTTAATTTAAGCATGCTATCAAACATAAAAATAATGGGGAAAGAAAAACCTTGAAGCTACCTTGATGGCTCAGACCTCTAATCCTTTCTAGCACTCATGGTTTGCTCTTCTGAGGGGCTGCGATCCACATCAGTGTGTGGGTCTTAAAGCTGGGAATCGGGCTAACAGGGCCAGCACTGCGAGGCAATTTTCATCTTAGGCTGCTAAATAAAAGTTGCTTTTACAAATTTCAACTTACACCGCCTTTTTTTTTTTTTTTAATTAAAGATATTGATTTTCCCTAGGGAAGGAATTCTGGGGTAATAGTTGCACATAGCGGGAAATCTAAGGTCATTTTATTTATCTATGCAGCTCACCATGGACTAGACAATAGGCTATTTTGGAAACCTAATCACTATGGGGATTTTTTGCTGGTGGGTTTACTCAGTCACCTGGTCTAAGCATCCCTAGTGGTGATGTAGAGTCAGTAAAATGTTACATTCATTATAGAGAATTCCTGAGGAAATCTGAAAAAAACTGTTCAAAGGCAAACAGCAGTTTAAAGAATGTCAGTGACACTTCATACTGCTTCACAGAGTGGGAGCTGCTGCAGTGAAAACATTGCCTGGGTGAAGTCTACCTGGAATTAAGTGAAGGAAATTGTTTCCTTTAAAAAAGAAAAAAAGTTACATGCAAACTATGTAAGCTTTACCTTATAACCAGCAAACACAGACTCGGGAAAGAGGGTGTATTTTAAAATACGCGTGTGATTTATTACTCTGCAACTAGCTTATGTTTGAAACCCCCACTTTTCTCAAAGCAACGTGGTGTATCTGAAGCAGGGGCAAATATTTTAGCAAATGAAAGATACGCGAAGGCTTTTTTTACTCCTGTTCCTGAGAGTCACTCCTATTCCAACCCTAAAAAGGAAGCACCCTCTGCTGGCTCCTACAGAATATGACTTTATGCCTTTAAACTGTGGTACCTACAAGCTGCCACTTAAATTCCTCTGACTTAGGTTCTTGCTGTTTGTTTCTGATATGCAGGGATCAGTTTGCTACTCTGAGTAGTACCCATACCAGCTAATTGTGCAGAAGTTCCTTCTCTTGCTTACGCTTTAACGTAAAGATGATGCTGCTAAGCCAGGATCAAAAAGTTGATGAATTATCTTTAAATTAGTCTTGGGGTTCCCTGGAGGCAGATGGAGCCACTTATACTCACATTCCTTACTGAAGGGGGTTTTTTTGTTGATTTGTAAAACACGCAACCTTAAGCAGAAGTACAGGAAGATTTTTGGAAACTTCGCTAAACATTAGGATACAATAAATGAGTAAGCGAAAAGGCACTGTCAACAGATCAGAGTCCAAGTAGATTATTTCACTGGTTTCTGAGGGTGAATGAGTTAATTTTTACATTTCACAGTTCACATTCACTTGCTTTTCTGCTGTTACTGAAAGTACAACATGACTACACCCTATGTTTCTACCAGATTCTGTTACCAGCATATTATTATTTTCATACTTTCTTCCCTGATTTTTTAAAATAAAAAAATAAATACAAATCACGTGATTTTCATATATATTCCATATGAACTACTGCATCAGAATGTACCAGTCATATCAAAGGAGACCAAGGGAATATGCTGGAACATATCATAGGAACAAGTATATTTCAGTCTAAAATATAAAATGGACAGGACAGGATAATACAAAGGCTGTTCTATTCCTTTCTAGTTGCTTTTTACCAGCAATGACCTTCTCTTGGCTTATCCTTCTCAAATAGAGCTGAATTATATAACACCGCATGGTGGCATATATTTTCAAATTGTGTCCTAAATGAAGAATAAAAGGGCTTGATCCAGGATGGCACTGGAGCACATGCCTAAGCACTGAATGTGAGTGCATGCCTATGTGCTCGGATGGATTGCGGTCTTGAGCATTAGAATTTGCTCAACCCAGCTTCCAAAAAAAGATTTCATCTGTTCGAGATAGCTTTAATGAACATTATAAAGTACATTTTTAAATAATGGTAGCAGGAGTTTTTGAGTTCCTTCTGTCATTGAGAGAGAGTCTATCAAACCAATTTGCTGTAGCAGACAGGGAACCTAAGCTGTTTTTTTGCCTTTTTTAGAGATTAATTTGGAGTACAAAGTGAAAGAGGGAGCTCTCCCAGGCCATGGGCTCAATGGCAGCCAGAGAACTACTGCTGCAGTCAGTGTCTGGGCTGAGGGGCGAGCTGGGGCGCACCAGAACCCCCTTGTCCACAGCCCCGGCTTCCCGTGATGGAAATCACTGCCAGGAGGGAAGAAAAAGAAACTGTCAGCATCTGTATCTCATTCTGAAATGTGGTCAAAGCACCCAGCTGGACTGCAGAACTTGAATCTATTGGTATATACCCCTTTCTTCCTGCCATGTAGCGTGCTTAGTGCCTAACCTCTACCCTTACAGCACCAGAAGATGTTGTGCTGAAACAATGCTAAGCGAAGAGTGGGCTATAATGTTTAACGTCAATTTAAATATTACTTCAATAACAAGAAATGATGTTCAGTTCTAAAAGATCATCTCTCTTTAAAACAATGTAAGTTATCCCTAGACAAAAAGTAGAATATGCTCAAACATATTTAATACAGTAGCTGTGAAGGGAGGCGAACTCAGGAAGTTTATTTTATAAGAGAAAGGCACTTTGCAATTCACAACTCCAGTTAATACTGGACTATAGCTTGATCTCAACAGGTGGAATATGCATGTTAATGCAAGCTTTGATAATACATAGTTGCCATAAAAATTCCAAAATTGAATTTAATGTAGAGAAGCCACCAGTTTGACATGGAGCTCGGTGGAAAAATATTGCAGAATTTGAATTTTGTGTTAAGCTTTGTGTTAAATGCATCATTTCAAAACAATCTTTACTTCTTTGATGTGTGTTAGAATTTTCTAAATCACCATCCTTTGACAGACTTTACATCCCTGACACCTTATAAAGGCAGTGAGGCAGTTAATATACACAAAGCATAGGAAGAACAACACTCAGAGGGAAGAGAGAAACATTTTTAAAATGAGACCATAAGTAAGAGAGAGAGACAAGAACTGAAGAGAAGAGGTTTCTTTCCTCAAACGTGACAGAAATTGCTTAGAGTGCAGACACATTTAAGACTTACAGCTGTTTGTTTATTGAAGGACACTTAAATCTCTTTTCTTGCTCCTGCAATTCACTTCACCTTACAAGGTCCTCTACTATGACTCCAGGAGGCTGTGCTAACACCTCAGTTTGCAGCATCTGAATGTTGGAGAGTTATTGTTTTTAATTACATCTGATGGCCTGGCACTTCACTGAGATGATCTAACAGAACTGACCAGCATGCCTAACCGTGGAAATTTCAGCGCTAAGTCCAGCACCCTGATATTTGTGTGTCAGTAGCTGCCTTTCTAGCTTTCCATTGCAGCTAAACGTATTAAATCTGGGAATTAAAAAAAAATGCATGTTTAGAGAGATTTTTTTTTTTTTTTCAGTATTTTTTTCCTGGCTCATGGCAGTAGCTGGATGTTACTGCAACTTGTGTGTAAATAGACCTATTTAGGGCATATTTGTGAATGGAGGCTTAGGGAGATGTTGGTTGTTTGACTGCATTTGTCATGAAGTGGGCGGTTACCCGGTGACATTTTTCCTGATGAAGCATCGGTAGAGCACTCAGAGAATACTGAAGTTCTTTATGCAGAAATATTTCTTTATCTTTCATAAGAGTGTGATTTGTGCTTCTCTTCATTAAGTGGTGGAGGTGGGAGAAAAATCAAAAAAGAAGTCATGTTGAGTCAAGGAAAGTTGGAGTAAGCATATGGATGGTACTGCTGCAGCAACTCCTTTCTGCAAAATGGTCAAGGCCAAGAGAGGGAGGATTCATGAAACAGTGGGACACCTCCTTTTTGCACAGCGAATATGGGCCATGATAAGGAATGTATGTGAAGACTAACAGAGCCTGGGGCAGTGCTACCTGATGATGCTCAGTCTGGGACTCTGCTCTGTGGAGCCACGGAAGAGTAGGACTTGTTGCCCACCATGGTGTGCCTTCCACCACAGATCTGGTGTCCATTCCACCACAGATCTGGTGTACAGGGCTTTGCAGTACTTCAAAAAACCAATCATTATTCTCCTGACACAGTCAGTGAAGTTGCGGCAGGGAGTTTAGTGGTTCACGGAGGTTCAAACAGTGCTATCAGTGTAAGATTAAGAAATAAAACTCCTAAGTCCCAGTTTCCATTCTTCTGTTCATCCCACTAGATTGTGCTGTCTTACAGCACCTCATAAAGGGAAAAATAAGTAATTTCTAGGTTTTTTTCTTTCCTACAATGGTATTACTTAAAAATAACTAAGATGATATTTTTTCTATTAGGTTTTTTTGGGGGTGTGAATATAGACAGAACAAATAAGAATTGCAAAATATTTGTAAGTTTTTTATTGATTTATACCATTGTGGCAATAGTAATTTGTCATAGAAATACTGAAATATCACATTCTTCATATTACTGTAATATTGAGTTTTTGTACAGTCCACTCTACAATTCACATGATCTCTGTTTTATCTTGTCATTGGCAGGGATGTATTGTGAGCTCCACACATCCTTATCTTGAAACCTAAACAGTAAATGCCACTGCAGATTCTTTGTCTGTTGTAGAAAGGAAATAAACATCCTTTTGTTACCTTTGTTGCTGTATGTTGAAAGTGCAGTGAAAAGGAATTGCAAAGTGTCTGGTTTCTTGGGTTCCTGTTTTGATGAGCATGCTTATAGCTGGATTACATGGTTCTAGTAGCTATACAGTGGAAAGAGATAATTGTTTTTCGCACTAAAATTCTAACCCAGTGTTAATATTGAGTCTTAGCTGGTGCTCAGCTGAGAGGGAAGTGTGGTTCTGTCTTAATGCACTGGTTTTTAAAAGACAAATCACTGTGTCTACCCTAAGTACTGTGGTGACCATGTGGAACCCCAAAAGAGTTGATAGACTGATACCATAGGAGAGAGTTTCAGTATGTTATTATATTTTATTTTATTTTATTTTAACATTATTCTTCTAACAGAAAGCTAGCATCTCTTGCAGATATCATGATTTGATAACATTGCACCAGGATATGGTCTTTTCCTAGATCAAACAAGCAAAGATTTCAGTTTAGCAGTGTGGATTTCAGGACATTTTATTCTCCAGCTGCACCTTCTGATGCCAAGGAACGTCCCAATGCCCTGTGCAAATTTAACAAGTAGAAGCCACCAGAAAGAATGAAATTGCATTCAAAAGAACTTAAAATCTTCATAGGAGGACCTTGTTAACACTACTTCTACACCTTAAGATCTGAAATCATGTGTTTTGATGGAATATAAACTTATGGAAATCATTTGTAGAGACGTAAGTGTGTAGCCTTACTTAAAAAGAGGAGCAGTGCTTTGCAAAATCCCTCAAGAGAGCCTGAGCTTCTTCATAGTAATGAAGAAATGTCAGTGGAAGTTGATGGTGCGTGTGTGCATGTGTATGCATGTTGCAGGGAAGGGGAGAAAGGAAGGAGGCAGCCTCCAGAATTTTTACATTTCAAATGTCTTTTGGAAATCACTTGTGTACTCTAACACATGGTCCCAAACTCTTTCTGTGCTATTAAAAACGGTCTGCATACAAATCAGTGTGCTGTAAAAAATTGCTTTGACAATAGCAGTTTTAAGTGGTTGATGGCTTCAAGTATGCGCTATCTCCCTTGGCTCTTGATCCAGCGTGAAAGGAAGGATGTTTATCTGTTATACATGCATTTGTGTGATGGTAAAATAGAGCATATTCTTCCCTGTTATTTCTCCTCTGGTTTAGTCTTCATGTCTTAGACTTTCTGAGGATGATAAAAGTATTGTTTAGGTTACCCCATATCATTATCCATTAGAAATTTAAATAAACTTGTGAAATGTCTCCTCTAAAAACAGCAAAAATTAATCAAATCATTTCAGAAACTTGAACGGGCTTTGAATCTCACCCATATTCCCTTCCTCAGTTTACTCACTAGTACATTTCTCTCCAAAAATATAATTGTGTACATCAATAAGACCCCTGTTCAGGTTCTTAATATCCTGGCTGGCGAACCTAAGGCAAAGAGTGTAAGCAGCTCAGCTACCAAAATAACTAAAATGAGCACTGTGCCTGGATCTAGGCCCTTCTGTCTGTCTGTCCTTTGACAATAAACTAGAGCTGCCTTCTCAAATTTATTGCACCTCCAAAAACACAACTGCAAATAATAGCATTGCAA
The DNA here is from genome assembly GCA_013401275.1 of Pandion haliaetus. Taxonomy (NCBI): domain Eukaryota; kingdom Metazoa; phylum Chordata; class Aves; order Accipitriformes; family Pandionidae; genus Pandion; species Pandion haliaetus. The sequence continues at coordinate 13,560 of VYZV01019823.1, forward strand.
GGAGGCATATGAACATTTAATATCTCCTGACCAAAGTCCTACAGTTTGTATGCAGTAAGCTATATTTTCTACAAAGTAACTAAACTGTTTTGGAGCCACAAATAAATGCATTTAAAAAATATTTTTGTTTGTTTTAAAAAAGGAAAGCACTGAGCAAGAGATATAAACTACACTGAGAAACTTCATTTTTTTTAATAAGAAAAGAATCTGTGAGAATATCTGTAAGCAATTAGAATTTAATTTTGAGGAGTGACTGCTCAAAACCCCCAAATCATTGGATTGATTTTCCAGAGCTTTATTTTGATTTTCCCTGTTGTTCCGCAGAGTACTGTTTGCCTCACGGTGTGAAGCATGCTACCATACCATGTTGTTTTACCAGGCACTGAGCAGTTATTTGCATCAGACAGCTGCCGAGAGTCACATATGAGTGATGCTAGCTAAAACTGCAGCATAATTTGGCCGCTTCCCTGCTCTCCCTCCCTTACTATTCTCTAGGTGCCTGTTCTCCAAAAGAAAGTTGAATGCGTCCTTATAGCTTTTGTTGTTGTTTGGCTTTTAGAAAGTTAACTGAAACTTGAAGAGCTGAGTGCCTGTAATACTTTACAACCCTTAAACTCCTGGTATTGCCTTTTTGTACTGCCTATTCCAAACCAAAATAATTTGAATAGAATTTGCACCAGGGACATTTAATGCATCATTTTACCCCTCTTTATTAAACCATGGCAGCCAAGCATGTCAAGTGTTACAATAGCAGAGTTGGTAAAAAGGGGAGCTATAAAGTCGAAAGTAGTACTATATTAGTAGCCGTTGTCAAAGAGTTTTAGGAAGATGGAGGGAATCACGTTTTTACGTTCTTAATCTTGTGCTGTGATTGCTCACATAGCTTCTGGTACACTGAAATTACTAATTTTATGCAAGAAATAGGCTCTTTCCCTCTGAAGTGTATTAGTGCTCATCCTCCTATTTTCTCATTTAGAGATGGCTTAACTCAAGGCAACATGAAAAGATCGCTGGATGTGGAAAGAACTTTGTAGCGTGCTGCAACACGATTGTTCAGACTTCAAAGCAACCCTTAGAAAAACTGTAAATAAGGACTAAGGCATAAAAATATACCAGCACCTGGGAATACTCAGCACACTGCACACCAGAACAGAATCCAAGCCCTGGCAAAAAGCCAGCCACTGGGGATAAATCTGGAAGGGCTTAATACATGCTGAAGAACTGATCCACTTGGAAACAAACTAGGTGGGTGTACTTACCTCCTTGTCACATACTGTAGTCATTTCACTACTTTGAATATAAAATAGGTCTTGTCATCATGTAATAGACCACAACCTAGAGCTCCGAGTGCACAGAGCTAAAACTCCGAGTTTTTAGGTCGTGCTCACCCTGATCAAGAAAGAATTTTTCTTGTGTTGGTAATTATTAATGGGCAGCTGGATAGGGACATTCAGACCTAAGAACATAGTTTAGAGTAGTTTCAGAAAATGGAGATACTGTACTGGAGGCTGGGAGAGGTAATAGGGTGAACATTAATAAGTCTGAGTCATAAAATGACATAACAAAAGTCCTGGATGAGTCATTTGTAGAAGTTGCCATAGTTATACAACAAAACATGAAGTTTCTGTTTATATATGGACAAATTAGCTGTTTCCTGCTAACTGTAACAATAGTGAGTTTTACAGGTTGGCTTAAAATAGTTTTTAGCCGTTAAATCTTATGTAAAGTATTGGCAGATAGGCTGTTGCTATTTGAAATTGAAACTACTGTCTCATGTCAGAAAACAGACCATTTGTATATTTTAGAATCTGAAGCAAGGAAAAAAATCTACAGATTATCAGCATCATAGCTGAGCAGTAAAACTTTGAGATATAAAAGCTTTCCCAGTCAAAGGGATCTGTAAAAAGTAATTATTAAGTACAATATGAAATGTTAGATTTCTGTTAGGCTTGCTCAATGTTCCAGTTTCTCTTTCCCTTCAGTATATATTTCTCTATTGTTGCAGGTTTCACTGGGGAAAAGCCAGCTTCAAATTTATCCCTAAGTTAAAACCTATAAAATGTTTGACAAAATATGAAGCATCTTGAAAACTGGGTTGAATATAAACTCTCTTGTTACTGGTGTATATTCTCTATGCATTGCACGTGCAATTACTGTTCAGGTACAATAAGAAGATAGTGTTACCCAAATATACATCTTTTAAAGCTCAGAGCCTTTTGAAGAGCAGCACAGGCAATGCCTATGTGTGCATGTAGACTTCTGCAGATTTTTCCTTGGAACTGTTTTTTGCCTCTGAAACAGCCCCCGTCACCCCCTCTGCTTTTCCTTTTTTCTTTCTCCCCTCTTCCTCCATTCACACCCCCCATTCCACTGTTTAATTTTTAGCTGTGTATGTAGTTATTGATAACTGCACAAATAACGATGATCGGTAAAATCCTTTCACTTCTGTAAACTGTGCTAATAACAGAGACTGTTGTACTAATAAAAAAGCACCAGTGGTATTTGTATATGATTACTATCTTACAAAATCTTTCACAAGAGAAGGACGTAGCTCATTTATTACAGACAGATCTCTTTGAACCATACTGATTTTTGCTTGTTAACCCTTTCTGTCAGGAGAGCTGTTCAGTCAAAGTCAAGAGATGACCTTCCAATATGTGCTTCTGTGACAGGCTAATCATGTCCTATGCGGAATGGCAGCTTCCTTCTGAGTGATCAGCACACAGATTAATACCTATTGAACAATGCATTAAAAAAGGCATAGACCCGACAATTAATTCATGGGTAGGATCTAACAATCAGCTCTTGAAAATCAGGCAGCCCTCTTCAGCATATACGTTGGGCATAACAACAGGTTTGGAGGGGAGTGGATAGTGTATCATAGTGTAGTGGCGAGACATGAACCTGATTTTTTTTGTCTCTAATGCAACTTTCTGTGTACTGCATGTGTTGTAACCTTTTTTTTTTTCCTAAACTTACTCCAGAATGCAACACTGTGATCGCATGTTAATATATTTGCTCCGCATTCCCACATCTGCCTGTTAACTCTGGGATAGGGATTAATACTATAGGGTTTTTATAATTGCTATTTGCTGTATTTGCAATATTCTAAATATCTCTTGATACATAATTTTAGGAGGGTAAATACTGTACGGGAACATGACCTCACCGTGAAAGAGTGAGACAAAAGAAGACGCAAATACTAACAGGAACGATACTGGCTGTTCAAAATTTTTATTTCATCTGTTGACAAAATATTTAACACAAAATAAAACTTCAAGGGACTGAACACACATGATTTAGGGTGTTTTCACTTAATAGTTTAAGCTTAAAAGATGGGACAAAATCTAAACAATATTCAAGTATATTGCTGTGATATGTTTCAAATAACTGCTCACAAAGTTGGTAATATTTATGCCTTAAAAAGGACTTAAAAATACAATAATAAACATAAAGCTGAAAGATATGTGCTTCTCAGTGCAGGGTAAATTAAAGAGAAATCAAAATACTCATATACACACACATACATATCCCAGGGTTTTTTTTTCTTTGAGCAGGCCCAAACTAATGGTTTTATTTTTGATGTCAAGGCATAAAAGGAATTTATTATTTGCACAATTCTATTTATAATGGAAGTGCATGCTTTAATCCACATTATTAGGGCTAAGGAGCCAGAACACATAGCCAAAACATTTAGCATCTTATCTCTTCATGTGTTATATCTGTGATAGTTTGGTAATGGTAGATGGAGACAAAGTCCTAAAAAACAAAATGGTCTCTTGATGTAAAGAACAAGCAGAGAAAAGGCAGGGACATGTCAGGTTGCCCCATTCTGCCAGCCTGTAGTGCCTCAGTCTTAACCTCAGAAGGCTGTTTCAGGTAGTGCAAAGTATTTCACTTTCTCTGTCTTTATTAAAATTACCCTGGGAGCAGTAAGAGAGCCAAAAATGTGCTTGTAAGGACTATTAGGCATTTTTTTGAGAACACCTCATTTCATATAAGCCATCAAAATACCTGCTCCCTGCTCCCTTCAGTTGGATGAATACCCCAGACCATAGGCCTCATTGCCAATTCCCTTAAACCCCTCATACTGCTTGTATATTTTTTACCATGCTTTATTGTAAAGGTCTCACAGTTAATGCCATTGTGTCTGGCATTACCCTTTTCCTAGTCGCTTAATTGCATTAGAACAGCAAATACACTGAGGCGTTTGGAGTTAGTGTCCCCTCTTGCTTCTCAGAAAATAATATAAATGAGCTTACGGCTTCTTGCCAGCAGTAGAAAAATGATGCTTTTCTGGAACCATCTATGCTCCAAAGAGGGATTTGTGCTGCTCACCACATCTGTGTTGGCCCCAGTTAGTTTCCAAAAGGATGCACAGTTTGGCAAGAAAATCCTTTTTTACTCAGTGAAACCTTCCCTCAGCATGATAGGTGCAGGCAAATTCATAAAAGATTCCACTCTTGTGGTGGAATAACAGATGTGCAGCAGCCTCCTTCAGATGTGGAACAATTAGAGACATGAATGGGCTTACAGTTTCTGCCCACATAGCTTCTACCGTAAAGACATTCCCATATTGGCTTTCCCTTCAAAGGATTTTAAGGGACTTTGGAACACTCCCCAGCTCATTCCCCAGATCTGTCAAACTTTCGCCTTACCTTTAGACACACCCTTGCAATCTCATCTACTATACATATGGCATTATTGGCATGGCAATGTAAAATTCGCACTCTTAAAATGGTCTTGACCTGCCCTGGTTCACTGATCGCTCCCATGAGAAAGTAAAGGGAAACTGCACTTCTAACTCTGGAAAAATAGTGCTAATATTTCAAAAGCAAAGAGGCATACATACACATAGGAGCAGCGGGTTGCCATACATCAGCACCTTTGACTCCTCAGGCAAGCAAAAGTGGGGTGGGTTGTAAGTTGGGCAAAGATTTCTTGTTGAACAATAAATTCACTGAGTGATGCAGTTTGGGGTTATTTAGCTATCTGTGGATCTCAGTGGTGCTGGCTGGAGTAAAGCTGGATTCAGAAGTGGGCAAAAAGAGAGATGCAGCCATGGGAGCCTTGGGTTCAATTTCTTGCTCTGCCTAAGGGTATCTGAAATCATAGCTCCCATGTCCCAGGAGAACACCTTAACTGCTAGTCAGGCTTAAAGAGTCATTCACACTCTCTTGCTCAATTAATATTTAAATATGCTATGGCAAGTGCCACTGCTCCCACAGGAGGGATTTCGGGAGCTCCACACTCGAACACCTAATAGCGTGGTGGTTAGGCTGCTCTCCTGAGTGGCACAAGACCCCGGTCCAAACCCACTCTCTGTCTGATTCAGGGAGACGCTGGAAGCAACATCCCTCTGGGGAAAACTGTTCCAGTTTGCCTAGGGTACCTAAATATTCATGGAGCAAAGCAGGGAAAGAAGGGCTTTCTAGCCTTGCAGATGAGATGCGTTGCAGAAGTGGATTGCTGGGCTCCACAATCCCTGCCACAGTGAATATAAAGTGGATCAGCGCCTGGGGACTAGCTTGGCCCCGGCCCCTTGGCTTCCCCCAGGGCTTTGCTGGAGCATGCTCATCAGTACGCTCTCCTGGCGGGTGGGAGCTCGGGATCGTATCTCTTAGTTGGAAGAGAGGTCTTGCACAGCTTGGGTGAATTTCCCACCAACTGGGCTATTAATTCAAGTAGCCGCCCTCTGGAGTAGTTGTGAATTTATCCCTTTCTTTGCTTTGGCTTTTGTGGATGTGCCCAAACTACTGGGTTTTGAATGGAATATTTTGTACTGATTGAAATGAGATTATGCTCTTTTCCTTCTTCTTGCAGAGAAATTCTTGCATATTCTTTTGATCTGAACAATTTATTTCTTGTTTAGTTCTTGGACAATGATAATTTACAAAACCTCTGTTTGGATGTAGGCAGTACTGTGGTGAGTGCAAGCCTTTTAAATAATTGATCCTTGTGCGAGCGTCGATTTTACTGCAGTACTCAGCCTAAGGATGAAATTTGTGCCTATGTGGTGAACCAAACAGAACTGCAACGGAAAAGAGTGTCGATAACAGTAGGTCCGCATGTTGTTGACAGGTATGTTAATGAAATGAAAGGCACTTCACCAGTTCCCTTTCTTCTTTACTCTGTCTCATCCTCTAAGAAATGTCATGCCAGAAGCAGCAGCGGTGTGGCACATACAGAGAGCAAATGGCTGACTTACGTCTCATTTCATTTCGTAGACAACATTTTTGTGCTTCCGAATAGGAAGGCCAGACCCAAGGTTAGGAAGATACATCTTACAATAAATTCTCTTTGCTGTGCATCAAAATCCTCAGACACGTCTCACTTCTTCTGTTCTGTCATGTTGTGTAACTATTTATTTTGAAACCCGGGTTTTGTTTATAGCATATTTTACGTAAGCCAGTACACAAAATTGAATGAAAGGACAAAAGTTTCCTGTTTCTATAAAATTGAAATCCAGAGATACAGTTGTACCGTTGTTATAACATGTTTTGTGAGACCACGGTCAGAGGAAAATGCCCACAGTAAGGGTGATAGATCTGGGCCAGAATCACATCATTTATGAATAATATGTATAGTCTCTAAACTGTTACCTGGGTCATGCTATAGCATTGATTTTTAAACAGAACTTCCACTGAAATCAATGTGCTGCTGTGCTTAAAAAATGGATGGAATATAAGAAAAGCTATGTGCGTGTCTTGCTCTGTGTAACATCTCTCATTTTCTGCTGTAAGATGTATCCTTAAATCTTCTCTTTGTTTAAATTTAGAAGGCCATGAAGTAAAGTCCTCATTTTCTCCCCTCAATTTTTAGTTCATTCAGTGTAGTAGGAATAAATAGCTTTGTGCAGCATCTGAAAGTAGAATGCTTTTCATATTTTTCTGCCATTTACTGTACCTCTACACTTATTGCACATTCACAGTTGCATGACAGTTCCTACCAACATAATGAGACCCATGGTTGGACTGAGACATTATTAGAGATCTCTCTGAACTGGTCAGACAGCATATTATTATAAAATAAGAAAAAAGTGTGTCATTTTTAAGATGGTCAGTAAATAAAAGACAGTGCTCTCGGGATGCCTGCTGATGTGAAAGACTAGAAATATTTCAGTCCATTGTGATTTCTAATCGGCAAAAATGTATGAATAATACAGATGAGATCAGCTCCCTAAGCAGTTCAAGTGCTTTCAAACACACTGATTCTCACCTGATGACCTTTAGTTTAAAGGTGAACTGCAAAGGATTTGCAAAAAAAATTAGACTTGTGCCTTTTTTTTGCTTCATTCTGGTGTATAAAACAAGTGTAAAGACTTGTATTTTAGATGACTTTACCACCTTTTTTTTTTAGTCTAGAGAGATAAAAAATATAATTTGGGGTCTACTTTAACTTTGTTGGAAACACTGTTGGAACTCATAGGGGAGCTTACTGACTCAGAATTGAAGGTGTCATTTTTGTTAAAAATGTTGAAATAATCATTGAAATTAAATGTTGTTAAAATGAACAAAAATCAAAATGAACAAATACCATAGGCAGCCAAAAGTTTCTGAAATTTGGGCTGTTCACACATTATTAATTATGAATTATGTCTGAATAATCACAGGTAGGAGATTACTTTTGCTATGCATTTGTACAAGGTCATGCACATGGAGTGGACTAGTGTCCTCATGCATTAGCACTGTGAAACTAAATAATAATAGTAATATTAAAATCTAGAAACAGGAGAAAAATATTTCAAGATTGAGACTGATCCTTAGAGATGTCAGGCTGACCTAAAATAATTTAAAATGTATTCAATTGGCAATATCAAAAGCTCAAAAATGAAGGGAAATATCTGTTATTATTGCAGAGGTGGCTACAAGGGGAGCTGGGGGCTGCATGGCATCTCCTCATGCTCATACCAAGAGGAGTGACAGTCTTAATTACCTCTAAATGAGTCTCTGATTATTTGCATATAATGGTGCTGTGATTATTTTTATTTTCAAATGATAAGGAAACAGTAAGTGTTTTCTCAACACCTCTAAACCTCAATTTTTTACGCATGGCTTTAATCTTATAGCAAAAACTGTGGCAGATTAAACCTGCCAAATAGAGATGCTATTAAACAGAACCATAAATCTAGCTTAAAAGTAAAGAACACGTATTTGTAAATGCAGGGTATTAGTCTTCCCCTANGTTAATAATAATTAGTCCTTTTTCTTAAAACATATTCAACAGAGTTGACAATGATTTCACTGATTCTTTGCTTGGCATTTTAGTCAGTTGTCTCCTAGGCATGAAAGTCAGGACTGTTAAATGCTGATATGGTATCATGGGATTCATGATCAGAATTTTTGCTGCAGTGTAGCTCCTCATCCAGAACTGACATTACGCCCCACTCAGCAGTGTCAGGATCAGCTGTGGTATCATTATCTGGAACAGCAACAGCAGTGTCTTCTGGACATAAAAGTTTTCCCATTTACTTCTATGGAT
>VYZV01019823.1:35512-57639 GCA_013401275.1 Pandion haliaetus
AAACAATAAGATAGGAACATCTTTCTTAAGAATAGCCATCTAAAAGTTAGGCATGTAGTCTGCTAGGACTTAGTGGCAAGAGGCATACTCACCGTAAAGTAGATATTTAGGTAGGTGGAATGACTTGCTTACCAAATGTGCCCATCTCTCACCCCCCAAAAAGTCTGTAGGAGTTTCATATCAATGTATAACACAGTATTAGATTAATAATCTGTAGCTGCATTTAAATGAGAGGAATGAATCTTTCAAGGAACTTAATGAAAGCTAAGGTTGCAAAGGAAATTTTTTCTGGGTACTTACTGTAGTCTTCAGAGCCTTCTCCCCCTCATTCTCAATACTTGCATGATGGTAGCTCCCAAAAGGTGTATAATGGATTGGGATATGAAGGACTAATTCTGTTGTTACTGTCATTTTTATTGTTGTTAAGAATTATTAATTATCAATGGTAATATTATTGTTATATATATCATTGATATTCTTTACTATTAAGAAAAAAATTAAAAATACTATAGCAACAACACCGTGGCTGGCAGTTTTAAAGCAAATGCACATGTTCAAGTCATCAGTCATTTTTTAAAGGATCTGTACATATTATGAATGATCAAATATATGTCCAGTAAAAGAAATCACCCTTTCCTGACAAAAGTCTGCTAACCTAAGGAGTGAACTAAACAACAGATGAAAAAAATGACTTTACTTATGTCTTTATCCATGTTATTGACTTTATGTCTATGGCTTTGCAGCGGTTCTGGGTTTTGGGTTAATTATCAATTCAGAACACTTATTTAGATATACTAAATATAATAAAAAACATTGAGAAGCTGCTTTGCATGCACAAATGCTAATTTTAACACTTAAGTAGGGATTTCAGTTTCTTTTTAATATTGAAATAACTGTATACTTTTATGAACATGTCCACAGCATTTATTAGTAAAAGACAATGTTTGTTTCAGTAATGAGAGTTAACAAGTATCCAAACCCAAGATGCTTTCTTTCCAGCATTACAGAAGAATTTACAAATTGTCTTTTATTTTTAATAGAACAGTTATTCCACAGCTAAAATGCTCCATACCAAATGTTTGACCAAAGTCACTTTTTACCAGTAAGTTTTAAACAGCTGAAAATTGAAGTTTACAATGAAAGTTTCACTACCTAGTTAGCGACAGAAACATGAGCAACCTATTATAATTTAACATGTGGAATGAACCTCCATGTATCTGTGGCAAATACAGACTTTGTTGCCTCAAGGGTTTGGCATTTTTAGATAAAAAAGAATCAATGTCATTATACAGTGTCTCTCTAGAGCATCATAATTATTCTGCATGCATACAATATTTATTTAAAAGTTAAAATTAAACTTCAAGAGATGGTCATTTGAAAGCTGGCAGTCAGTGAATGGATCCTGTCTTCATAAAAAAGAGAATATTTCTTCTAAAAGTTAAGAAGTAGATCAAAACGCTCTTTCCAGTAACTGACACTTTAGTCATACAGATGCTTTTTATGTGTCAGATTTATTAATAAAGAAGGTCCATGGGAACGAACAGAAGAAAATCTTAAGGATGTGACTGTCAGTTTTTGATATGTCAGGTATAATTTTGTAACTGTGATTTTTGGATAGCAGTACACACACAGCATTGTACTGATGTTTGTGTACTTCTTTGTACTTTTCATTTGTGATGACTGAGAAAGAAGATGAGGCGGAGATGTTTTGATACAGGATTGAAACTTGAAACCGCAGTCCTTCAATTTCAACAGCATTCCTTTTTCATCTTTCTTTTCATGTTACCTTTTTAACTTTTGCCACTGATGTAAAGAAAAAAGAAAATTTGAAAAGATGCCAGGTGTTGGTTCTTATCTAGGTGAAAGATCACAGAAATGGAGAATAAAATGTTTTATTTTGTCGCTGTGACAGAATTATGAGACAGATCAAATAGTTGTCAACAACAAATGTTTGTCTTCCTAAAGCCAACATAGAATAATTTAACTGTGACATCTCTTCCTATTTCTCACAGAAAATATGCACATTATTATAATTAGCTGAAAGTAGAATATACTACTACTGCTATTCTACAAATAACAGCATCTTTTTTAGCTACTCTCTGTGTACATTAGTGGTATTTTTAACTTATCAAAGTGCATACAGCAAAGAACTGCAAAAGAATATCACAGTGCCTCAGCTGAAGAAAAGGAATTGAATGAAGAAATGATCTTTTTTATTTATGTTATTTACCTTATAGAACATGTTATATTAGAAAGAGGCAGAAGTGAAAAATCCTTATATTCAATAAATTTGTCAGTTATGAGTTTAATTTGTTGCGATTGGAAAAGTGATTATAAATAATCCTGTTACTCATGGATTTATTAGTACACATAGAGGATACTATTTCAGTATTTAACAGTTAGTAGTACTCAGACTTCTGAAGCTAGGCACCTGCTTAAGGGTTCTATTGTTTCAAGTCATAAAGAGAGGCACGGGCCGGCACTGTAGGAAGTCTAGTGAGCTCAGACCTGCTCCTTGATCTGTGAGCAAGAACAACACGAGAACAAAAAAAGTTCCTCTCATTACCCAATAGACTGTCATAATTAATGTTTGGAAGCAGTGAAACTGTACTTTGTGGTGCATCCTAACTGCTACTTCTGTTCATATATGTTCAATTATGACCTAATTCTTAATTTTCTCATGCACCTTGCACAGAAATTATCCCTTTTTTAGCTCATGAGAATTTCTTTTCTGTAAAAGGTGATAAATGTATTTTAGAGTTGAGTTTTTTTCAATTTTGTTGGTTCCTAAGGCTCTTCCTGTTTAACCCTTAAACTCTTCCCCGTTCTCCATATGGTGCTGCTTCAAACACATTTCTACTTTTGTAAACATCAGTCAGAGCCCAGCTGCCCTGTCTACTTAAGAAAAGTCAAAGTTCATTCATTCATTTGTTCCTTCCTTCCTTTCTTGTGAGATACAGCAGTCTATTAATTCACTTTAGTCTCCTGACATACGAGGTATTCTGTTCCTTTCATCTGGCTCTATCAGCTAAACAAAGATAAACAAACAGGGTGTCTTGGAAATTTCTTAAAATTGCACTGGGCTACTTCCATGTCTCCTTGGAATCATCTGGTTTTATAGGACTGGAACGCACAGAATACTGAGAATTGAGCTTGGATGCGGACAACTATTTTTCCATACAAAAATTGAGGTAATGGTTACAGTCTGATCAGTCACAGTGATGAAGGGGAGCATCATGAGCTCCCACACAGCCTGCATAAGTGATAGAGAAGATATTAAATCTTGGGACTGAGCAGCACTTACAAATTTGCAACTCTTACCATTTAAAGAAGAAGCCACTCAGCCTTCGCATATGTGCAGGCTTTCCCAGTAGGCTCAGCCCTCCCTGCTCTTCCCTAGAGCTATGGGGAGAGCTTGCCATTCACCAGGGAAATCCTCTGGGCTGGCAGCTCTTTTCCATGCCTCCCCGAAGGACACGCAGCCAATTGAAGCTGCTCTGCGCTCCACACTCTTCCTCTGATGAGAGCTCTTATTCATCCTTGAATGCCTGCTAGCACATTTCCCCATTTTTAGGAGCCTAAATGCCTTTTCCAGTTTAGCCCTGAATCCACTTCAAGATTATTTACAGTCTCTGGCAGTGGTGTAGATGAGTGAGTAAGCAAGTGCCCGATTTGTGTCGTCACATGCAAAATGAGATTCTTTTGGCTCTGGGGGAAGCAAAGCCCCATCAGTTCTGGCTCTCTGCTTGCTCCCTCTTCCTTCAGCTACTTTAAAATTTTCCTGGCTACCCATCCCATCCTGAGATGGGCTTCCCAGCCTGCCGAGGAAGGAGGGCTTGAGGCTATAGGCATACCTGTGCTTGCGCTCGGTGCAGGGACACACGGGCATCTGCTGGAAGAAGCAGGGCCTGCGGTACCCTCCTGTAATTTCATTCACTGCTAGTAATTAGTACCCTCTCCTGCTCCTGATGTACAAAGGGTGATTACAGTGACCGCACAACACATCCCCCAAGAACACCTGCTCGCATGAAGAAACATTTAGAGGGTAAGAAGTCAATATAGCTGAAGGAGAAGGAAAATTCTTCATGGATCCAGCTCCTGCTGACTCTTAGGGCGTGGTAGGTGCTCAGCTGAATTTTATGTCTCTAACAACTCCCATACAAATAAAGATAATTGAAGATGAGAAAAAACAAAGCAAACCCTAAGCCAAAGTAACAGCAAAGATATACTGGAACAATTTTCAAACTGTTTTAGGTGTTTCAGAAAGTATGAATTTCCTACCTGGAAGGAAATGCTGACCTGCTACTTGAATAAAAACAAAACTGCTTGCTCTAATTGCAACATTGTCTTTAGAATATATGGGTCTATGTGCATGGAACTGCAGCCTTCCTGGCAATTGCCTTGCTGACGTCCCTGCCAGTCAGCAGCTGCACATACCAGCCAGCCCTCTTTTGTGCCAATCTGGTGGCGAGTGGTGCAGAAACATTTTAATTAATGTTGAACTTCTTAAAGTTGAAGTGAAAACAATTATAGCTCAGTTTTACTTTGCCTGCTCACTTTCATCACTTATATTCTTTCTTCCTCCTCCCTCTCCATTAGAGGGCTTCATTTCACAGACTGTGAATTATAATCTAATTATTATATTTTAAAAGGCAGACAAGGCATTGTTTCTTCATCCTTCAGTTGAAAAGCTCTGAAATAACAAAGGAAAAGCTCTTACCTTCCTGAGTGCCATGAGCATAGAGTCACTCCCACCACAGACATCTCATTCTTCCCATCTGTCTTTTTTTTTTCTTTTTTTTTTTTTACAGAAGGGATCACATCTTTCCCTTAACAACTGTTTGCACACCAGACTCAAAGAAAGTTCACAGCACACATCACATGTACATTGGATATGTAAGTGAAGTGATCTGTAGCACAGCTAATTAGACCTAAATTCTTGATTTACTATTTATAAAACAAAATTGATTATTACTTCATCAACAACATTTAAAGCATCATTAAGAGAGGTCTGCTCCAGCAGCCTCAGGTTAAATTTTTTAACAAGCACTTTAGTTGCTAATCTGTGTTATTGCCAACATATGTAAACTTCCTAATGCTAATTGCATTCAGCTGTGAATCAAACAATGTCTAATTCTCTTCAGGATTAATTATGCACATGTGCTGCCTGCATTCCTAAACATGGTTCTCATAAATAATAAGAGATATATCTAGGCAGATGGGATTTTTCCAACTAAATGATCTGTTTATCATGAATAAAACAATTGACATATACTAGACTTCTAATGCAAAGTCACCACAACATTCCCATGTTTTTTAATCATAAATAATTGCTGCGACAGTTGTTTGCGTGAACATGTTTTTGTACAGCCAAGCACTAAAAAGCATGTCCTTCAGTGAGCAGCGTTATCTTTGTGTGCATCTTTTTTCCTTCTTTCTTTTTAATCTTTTTTGATTTGAAGGTGCATAACAGAGTGGTTTATACCATGTGTTTGATGAACGCACTAACAGTCTCCACTAAATGCACAAGTTTTGTAAGCCCTGAGGAAATCTGGTTCAAGTACAGTGCAGGAAAAAATGCTAAAGTATTATGTATTCTGCTTGTTTCAGGAAGAAGCAATGAGTTTCTGGCATCTAGAGCCAACCTTGGCAGTATCTTTCTTTAGAATTTTTTTGTATTATTCTGAAATGGCTGATAATTAACTGAATTGGTAAAATTAACTTGAAAAATAACTTCCAATGCTAAGTACTTGGCAAGTGGAAATACATTTTTTTTAATTATATTTGACAGCAACAGAATAAATTTGCCCCTGAAAAGGGGAGACAAATAAAGGTTTTCTATCATTCCTTTTAATGAAGATGTCTTTTAAATAGAAGCTAAAATCCAGCCTCAGTGAACAACTCCATAGCATATCTCTTCTTATATGACACAAATGTCTTGGTTTCTACTGGAAAAGACTTACACAGAAAATGCATCAGAATAGCAAGAACTTGATACTAGTAGAGGTTTATAAAATTATACTGTTCAATCATATATTATTGCACCCATTATTTTCAGTGTTACTGTGGAATGTTTTAATTTGACCTGACTGCCTAGGTTGGTTTGAATTATGGACTAAGTCAGTATCTTTTCTTCCATTTTTTTTTTTCTAAAACAAAAATTGGAATAGCACAACATTTAAGAAAGGTAATAGACTAATATCTTAGCTGTCTGAAATCTTTTAGCTTCAGAATAGGTGGAATACACTTAACCCCAGCAATATGCCTTTAAACTTATTTTCCAGGTGCTAGCTGTTGGTGTGAGAAAGTGGGTGAGCACCTGTGCCTCATTCAGTTCCTCATTTCTCTGTTGAGTTGAGCAAGAGAGGTTATCAATTGGTATAATGGCTTTTATAATAAGAACGTCTGTCCAGTAGTCACTATACCAAGACCATCAACTAATTTCACAAGGCCATCAAAAACTCAGTTGGTTATCAGTGATGACCTTTGCTGAATTTCAGCTGGTGACATAGAGATGAAAAGCTCTGCTTTCTATTACTTGTCAGTGAGTCAGCCTGCCCTTTGCTCAGTTTGGGCAGGTTAAAACTTGATGAAGCTATGGCTTATCTGTGTTAAAGCAAAATTCTAATGTGACAAAAAGCTTGATAATCTGGAAAACACATTTTAAATGGCTTGAACAGCTTTATTACAAAAAGAGACATTTTCTTTTCTTTGAAATCAGATAATTCAGGATAACAGTATGTAGCTGAAGGAATAAAAACAACTGAAGAGCTGAGAGAACTAAAGCATCCAACTGATTCTCAGCAGTAGAGATGGCAAAAAACGTGTTTAACAACGTAAGGTGCTGTACTAGAGTGTGAGAGACAAGAGCACATGGGTAGGACTCTACCATTGGGTGAGAGTATACTTTCCAGGATAGTTTTTTCTTGATTGTTTGTTTTTTATACAAAGCCTGGGAGCTATGCTCATTTAAGCCAGTTGAAAACAGTTCAGATTTTCATTTATAGAAGAATGCCTTTCAAGAGTTGAAAGAAGTCCCAAGCTTGTGTTGAAATGCGATTTGAACTTTCAAGTAAAGGTGGTTTTCATTTTCTTTTCTGAAAAATTACAGGAGAACAGAATGAACTTAATCATTATATTTAACCCCTTTGCCACTGAAGGAACCAGACAGTATATCTGGAGGGTACTGGACCTTCGGAGACACAGTTGTTTGACCTACTCACCACTGGACTGTTTCACAGCCTGCTGTCCTCTTCCAGGCAGGTGGACTGCAGCCTCCAGTTTTATTTTGGATGGGGAAATTTGGCCCCAGACAGCATGAGCGACACCCTTTCACTGAGCACAGGCAATGTACAGGGAAGAGATAAAGTGCTGTGGGGAGGAAAGTGCCACCTTGTTTATCAGTCAACACTAGGACCTACCTACCTTACTATCTCAATTCCATCATGAAGACCTCACTTAAAATTAACTGTTAGCAAAAAAATGTAGCTCCTGACAAGTGATTTGAACTAAATGAAATAAAAACATCGACAAACCAGACCACTGGCATTTCTGCTAGTTTCACTTGCCTGCAAAATGAAACAATTTGGTTAAAACTGTTCTTCGGTAGCCTGGAGGAAAATTGTTTATGGATTTTAAAAGGGGATTGTTCACATCAAGCAGTCACCTGGGAGAATATGAACTGGACTCTTTTAGGATGAAACTAAACTGGAATATATTCTCCAAAAGCACACTGAAAGTACACCAACTGCAAAGAGGTACCGAGCCCATGGGCTATACAAGGACCAGTCTAAATTAACCTCCCATTGAAATACATGCTGTGCATGCTGCATCCTATACATCAGCTGTTTTGTTTTGCAGATCTACTGCAAGGTTACACTACTAGCCCATACACAACCCTGAAGGCCATAAAGTATACTCATCAAATGCTGAACTTCCCTGAAAATCTATGCATAAGAGGGAGAAAAGCATTTCATAGACATTGTGATTCTGCCCTGTGCAGGTTAACGTAGAAGTCTTAGAGATAATTCATCGGGTTCTTTTGGAAATAGGTAGCATCGTAGGCGAATCAGACTTCGGCAGTTTTTTGTCTGAAAGAAGCTTTAGAAGATGATTTCATTGTTATTTTAGCACAGAAGGACAAAACTGTCACGTGAGCATGAATGAAGGAGAAAGGTACCGTATAAAAATTAATCTCAAGAAGGCATACCCTTAGACCAAGCCTATGCTGCTAAACAAAACAGGACCAGGGAGACAGCGCAGGCTCTGGGCGGCTGGGCAAGGATCCTGTTTGACAGCCATGGGTTGTTAGGCCATGCTCACTGTAGCTGCCTTGGATGGGGCTTGGCCATCCCACGAGCAGTGTGGGTGAAAATGCACCAGGACAGGCTCCTTCCATCCTCCATAGTCCTCCACTTCTGCTGCAGCTGGCTTTTGCGTCCTCCAAACGCTCCTACGTGCCTTTGTGCTGTACTCCACAGCACAGAGGTGGATGGGCTGCATCACACCCCACAAAAGGTTTTGGATGATCCAAGCTGAAAAACATACAAAACATGACAATTACATTTTAGGACCATAAAAGCAATATGTAAAACCCAGTGGAGGCACAGGACATTTTCACTTTCACTTTGATTCCACTTGCTATTTCTCCCATGGCTTCCTTCAATCCAAACATCCCCTGCATTAACAAGTGCAGAGACATTAATAAACCCAAGACAAGAAAAAGAGAGAATTTCAACTCTTGTGTATTTTACATAATAGGTCTTCCAGTAAGGCATTTTCATATTGTAGCAGCTCCATTTCATTGTTGTTATTGTCAGTTACGAGTATATTATTGTCTAATGTGTTTATTTCCTCACTGAGGATTAAAAGATACGGTATTTAAAGAGGAATCTCTATACTGAGTGGGAGGGAAGTGAATTAATTTAAGGGGAATGTTTTCTGAGCAAATGAGGAGGGAAGAACATTTGTTTCTGCATTTTGTTTTGCCTCCTCACATTACGAAACATGTTTTGAAGAACTTAGTGGGGTGCTGAAAGCTGGAGAATTTTCATCAAGATACTTCTTTTGTACTTTTGGTGTTTCTTAGCTATGTACACAAGACAAAAGATCGTAATACGCCTCTTGGTTAAAACTTTGACCTTTAGTAATTTTGTCAGTGACACAAATATTTTGTTTTCCTTGCTAGCAAAACAAGTGAAAGTGCTTTGCATATGGCCTTACTCCTCACTTTAAAATCAATACCAGATTCTTCAGCCATTTTTGCATAAAATCAGAATACCATGCTAGGCCTTTTCCATATCTTCTGCTTATGGTACTATAACTTTTTTTAAAATCAGATAAAAGAATAAATGGAAGGGTCTTGTAAGTTAGTTTTCTATGTTCTATTCATTAACAAGTTACAGTTTTCAGTTTAGGAGAAATTTTCTCATGCTCAAACACACAAGACCTTTACTGTCATGCACAGGGCAAAGACTGAAGCACCTATTTTTACACAGCTTTATATTTTGCTGCCAGGCTGTATTAAGCTATATTTTGTGGCTGTAGCTCAAAATTTGGAATTTTTATGTGAAGAATATCTCACAGCTCTTACCAGGACTTGAATGTAACAGTGATTCCATGCTTTATTCATTTAAATACCAAATGAAACCTTGTTTTAGAAAGTGATTTTATGCAAGAGATCAGTAGCTTTCAAGAAGGAGTATAACGTAGCTGCCATCCGTCACACTCTGGCCTGCTCTGCAGACATGCTGAAGCACACTACATTTGCAAGTCCTCAATGACATTCTCTCAATTGCTTCTGTGAAACTGTTTGGATGATACACCTAAACTGATTAGGTCACCATTATGGACATTAACATACTCGAGTGTTTGAAAAGGGCAATAGCAGGGCCCCTTTGGATGCTAATGACAAAAGGCATGTTAGAAAGGATAATGTTGCTTGTAAAATTTTTTTTGTACAGTTGAGCTGTTTCTAACAATTAATTTCCCATTTACTAAAGCTTACTGTTCTTTTATGAGTTGTGTTTAGTAGTTTACTGATCAGCCAAAGAAAAGCAAATACACATGTAATTTTGAGGGTAGAGAGAGGGCGATGAATGGATTATTATGGTTGTATTACCACTTGTAAGGCTGGAGAAGCTGTCACTTTCTGTATGTCCTTCCCTTTTATTTCATTGCAGTTGCATTTAGCAATCATCTGATTTGTTTTTTAATGAAAAATGACCATATTAATATGCAAATAATTTTATTTAATTTGGGTTTGTAGCTCTACATAATTTATTAACATCTCTGTTTACCATAAGAGTTAGTAAAAATTAAGATTTTTCTGTTGGGTAGTGTGGCAAAGCCTTCTGTCATTTTGAAGGCTGTTAAAGAAAATTTGTATCGGCATGTTTTTCAGGAGTGTAGTAGTAAATAGCTGCTCTATTGAGAATATGGAGGGTTTCAGTTGCCCAGTTACTATCTGTAAGGAGGTGCCACTGATAAAGTTACTAGTAGTAACAAAAATACAGTCCGTCTGGAACTATCAGTATTTTGTTTGCTCCTCATCAGAAGTTGGTCGTTATTGGAAAAACTGATGGTCCAGCTGGCAGGCTGAGTTGATAGAATAATGCACATGTGTGAGCTTCCTAGAGAGGGCTTTGGCTGGGGTTTTGTGTTTGCTGAGCTCAGGGAATATGGTATGCTCTGTTCTGCTCAAACAGCTTCTGTTACTGCTACTAAGTGGTGGAAAAATACAGGAGAAGGGGTATAAAAAAGGCTACAGAGAAACTTTGGATGGGAAAAGAAAGAACAGTCATAGAGGAGACAAAAAAAAATCATGAGGATCTTTTAAAAAAAAAGACTGAAGGGTTTCAGAAGGTCAATAGCTGAACAGCAGTAGCTATATATTGTTCATAGACAGATATCCAAATACTGTTTGTCCCTATGCTCAGTATCCACTAATGCATTGCTCCATTAATTATCTGCATTACCTTTATATTTCTATTATTGTAAGTATCATTTAATAGTCATATTCATTGAATCATATTGCTAGTAATCAATTTGCAGCACAGAAGAAGTTATGTGGCAAATACTATCCCTTCTTCAATAGCTGACAGCCTAATTACTATAACTAGGGCATGGGTGGACAGGGCTGCTAAACTGGGCTGGAAATGGGATGGAAGCGCAAGTTGGAGCCTGTCATTAAGAAAGATCAATGTCAGGACTAGGAAGGAGTCTTAATGCCCCACGCTAGGGAGAAATTGCCTTATGCAGAAGTCAGGAAGGAAGCCCAGAAGCCAAAGCATCTGTATATCCCAAGACTAAGAGGCAAGGCAGAAACCTAACAGGTTCAGACAAAGGTCAGGATGCCAGGGGTTTTAAATCTGGGGTGAGGGGACAGGAACAGGAGCAGGCAGTGCAGGCTAGGTGGGGACAGACACTTGGGCAGGTATGATGGAAAATGTACCAAGAACTACAGACCAGAGTGCAGCAGGCAGGAACCCAAGTTGGGAATCAAGGAGCAGAACAAGACTCTGAGGCAACCTACAAGTTGCTGGGAGTCTTTTCTATAGCTCCCGGAGTCCATTCAGAAGCTTTATTTGGGGCAGGATTCAAATAAAGATGCTGCCTCTGAGGTAGCCACCCTGATCCCCTTTCTAACAAGAAGGGAAAAATATACACCTGATGGGTGCAATTCAACTCTTCCTAAAGCAGATGTTTAAAGTAAGACTGATGAATTGCACCCTAGAAGTGTCTATTTCTCTCCATTAATTATGAAGGGGGCCTATAGTAACTAGCTGACATATATGCTTTTGTTATAATTCTTGGATGCCTAATGTTGGATGAGATGAGTCCTACAGCCTCAGGTGTCCTAGTCATTCCACACCACTGCAGCTCTGCCCTATTCAGTTAAGGCCCTGATCCATCAAGCAATTAAATATGTATGTAAGTTTTTGAGAATGAGTGTGATTAAATGTTCTGGGGGATTGTAGGCAAGTTGCAGATGAGTAAATGCTTCAATGTGTGAAATGTGGATCTTGAATTAACTACTTAGTTTGTATTCCAGGAGTCTGCCACTGGTTTTGTAAAAATCTCCACATCCCGTGTACTTCAAGCTGCATCCTGTCCCTAATGAAACATACCACCCCTGCTATCAATACACTAGTGTGCAAACACACACTTGGCTTTCTGGTAGCAATTCAACAAAATTCAATCACCCAGATGTTTGGAAAAGTAGTCACCAGAGGGCTTGAAGAGTAGCCAAATGAAATCAATCTCTGAATCTCAGTGAATATTCAGGTGTGTTTTATGATTTTTCCCTAGTTATATCAGAAACCATGAGGTAAAGTAGTTTAATCAGTGTTAGACTGCACAAGATCTACAGTTGACTGGATGAAACTCCATAAGGCGTCATCCTTATCAGTTAGAGCTGCTGTCACCTAGAAGGAAGGAATACACAAATGGGGTTGATGTTAAAATATTTTTGTTGTAGAATACTACACATGTAATTAATCAGATTTTCATAGTGGATTGATGTCATCCACTTTGAATTTAGCAAGAGTTTTGATATGTTCTCCCATTTTGTATCACAACTGGGACATTACAGTCTAGATGGGTAGATTATTAGGTAAGGGAAAACCTGGCTGGATTGTTAGTCAAAGTGCATAGGTTCACCATCCATGCTCTACTTTGGGTCACAGTTCACAAGTGAAGTTTCTAAGGGGTCTGTCCCAAGACTGACCTAATATTTTTTCAGTGACCTGTAGGAGAAGATCGAACGCACCGTTACCAAGTTTGCATATGACAGTGTTTGGGGGTGTAGTGGCTGTTCATGGGCACGGCTGCCATTTAGATGGACCTGGCAAGCTGGACGAATGTGCTGACAGGAACCTCATGATACTCAACAAGGACAACTGCAAAGTCCTGCACCTGGGACAGACTAACCCCCTGCACCAGCATGGGCTGGGGACTAAGTGGTTGGGTAGCAGCTCTGCTGGAAAGCCCCTGAGAGTCCTGGTGGACAATAAACTAGAGATGAGTCCCACCTGGCTAGATGAGGGCTGACACTGTACTTGGCTGTAAAAATAAGATTGTAGCCACTAGTTCAAGGGAAGCGCTTAATGGCCTCAACTTGGTACTCTTTTGACCATTTCTGGAGTACTGCCTCCAATACAGGAAACATGTTGGTCAACTGGAGCATGTTCAGCAAAGAGCCATCAAGATGGTTGCGGGCTGGAGCACTTGCCCTGTGAGGGAAGGCTGAGGGAACTGAGGTTGTTCAGCTTGTTCCAGAGAGGAGGTTTCAAGGGAGTTTAGGAATTACCAAGAGGACAGAGCCAGGCTTTTTACTGAAGTGCACAGTGGGAATATGAGTGCCCTTCAATTGAATCGTGAGAGTTTCTGATGTGGTACAAGGAGAATACTTTCATTATGAGGATAATTAAGTGCTGGAACAGGATAGCCAGAGAGTTTGCAGTATCTATATCCTTGGAGACTTTTAAAAGTGGACAAAGACCTGAGCAACTTAGTCTGAATTCTGCGTTAACCCTGCTCTGAGCAGGCAGACTAAAAACCTCCTGGCATCCTTTCCAGCCTGAGTGATGCTGTGATAAGTGACAGTGACCTTATCTGTGCTGATTGTGAACATGGGCATAAGGAAACATTTATCTAACAAAAAGGTACTAGGTGCAATACTGCGTTAGGAATAGACCATAGCCATTTAGCTGGATTATAAAGAGGAAGCCTGGTGTGCCTGGGTTGCAGAAACAGTCTGTACAAGCCTAGGAGTGAATATGACTGGCTTAAAATGCAGGATCAGGAGAAAACAGCAGATCTCTCCTTGATGAGGGGGTTCCCTGCCATTTTTTCCAGGTTTGGTGTTTTGGCGTCACACTTGAGACTGTCACTGCTTATTTAAATACTGATGGAGTTACTTCAGATTATGTTATACATGATAGTTGTGTCTTTTAGGGCATCTTTTAATATTTTGGTAATTGTTTAGCTTATGTAAAAGGCCTAGTGTTGAATACTGCTTTTAAATTGGCTTTATCAGACTACAGGTCTCTGAAAATTTTACTGGAAAACGTAAAAGCACAATAAAACTAATGCTGTGAGTAACGAAAAAATAATTCATAATTTCACACTCTGTAAATATGGGGGTTTTGGCCATCACAATTATACACACCTCCTCAATGTAGTATGTCATGGTAACATAATAAATATATATTACTTTGAAGTTTTAATATTCTTTTTGAGGTATACAGCACCTTTTAAAATTTTATTTGTAACTGGAATATAGCATACAAACAATGTAAAGCTTTCAAAGCTGGATTCATTGCAGGTATTAAAATGCACTCGTAATTATGCTTTTCACCATCCATTTGAGATGACCTGTTATTTGGCACTTTTGGGATGGAAAGATTCCTGTTCAGTTCATGGAACGTTTTCAGCTATAGTGGTACTAGTATGTAGCAACAGTTTTATGTAGACATAGACACATAATACTTATGGAAATACTGGAATGGAGTACCATGAAAATTAATATTCTGCTTTTTCCCTGTAGACACCTTGAATGAGAGACTATATTATTTTTACAGAAACTTGATATGAAGCTATATATATATTAAATATCACATTCACTTTATTTGCAGTATGTTTTAGCACAATGCCAACATCTTACACACAATACAATATTTATTTTATGCGAGGTGTAGTTATGATAATTTACATTTTTAGTACACCATGTGTACTTAAAATATCCATATTGCACAAGATCTTATTACGGCAATATACATGGTATATAGTACTGTTTTCTTCTGTAAAACAATATAATCTCAGCAAACTCCTGGCAAGATTGTCTGCTTTTTTTCCCTTGAAATCAGTTTTGTATTAATGCATTTTGTTGCCTAAATATGTTGTAAGGGATTTTAAAGTGTTTGGTACAGGCCTAGTTTTGTTTCCACTGAAGTGGCTGGTAAGAATTTGACACAGCTGTAGTGCTTATGCTTGGCAAAGCTATGAGTAAGTGAACATTAATTTCTACTCGTTTCATTACAGTAGCACATCAAGGTCACTCCTGAAACCAGCCCCCCTTCTGACGGCTTCTGTTCAAATACCTGGGAAGAATTAGTCCCAACTCAAATTTCTTACAGCACTGGCAGAGTAGACAGGGGAAGAAAATCCCATTCTGCCTGCTCAGATCCCAGCGTGGACCCCCATGTCACTTCCTAGTATCGTGTCCTCACTGTAAGCATTGCCAAATAAGAAATTATTCGCAGAATATTGCTGACTGCAGGTAATACTTCACCCTGTATCTAGTTATTTATGCATTTCTACATTTCTAACTGCACAGGATTCAAGAGAAGTTATTAAAAACTCTTAAAAGATCTAGCATTTAGCACGTCCAAGTGTCCTAGAGCTTGTGTCTTATGCCTGAAGACTCAGTGCTGTATGTTCTGCAGCACTGGGAACATGTCATAATACTTTTGGAAAGGTGGAATATCCTTTCTTTCCTTCCACCTTTGTAAGGCTGTGAAATACAGGTTCCCACACTTGTATGTGCAGCAGAAATGAACATCAACATCTCAGGCTGATGGCAGTTTCTGTTAACAATGGCTAAAGTAAGTAGGCTAATGAAATCAGCAGGACTATGGGTATAGAAACAATATGATGAAAATCAAGAAATATTTCTGTGGTTAGCTGATTTTAATGGCTTTCTGATGCTACCCAGATTTTTGGAGTATAAATTTTTGGCTTGGGAAAGTGAAAAATACACTGTGAAACCTTAAATGATTTGATTTTTAGGACAAACAACATTTTTTTTTCTTTATACACTGTGTCTAGCAGAGTGGCTCCTATGTGCCAAGGTAAAAGAACCAATCATCACCACCACCAATAATAATAACAATAAATTTGCATTTATATAATTTAGCTATTATCCCCTGGCTTCACCTCAGCTGTTTGGTCTGTGCATAGGATTATATACAACTTCTGTTTTGACACATCACTGCATAATTGTGGTGACTTTTTGTAGACAAGGTTTTCCTCTACCCTTTAACAGCTTCATAAAACCTCTCTTACACTCAGCATTTCACAAAACAGTTACTGTGTTGTGGAGATTTTCTAAAAATAAAAATAATTTAGTAAATTCTAGGTAAAATTTCATCTTCCTCCATAACTGCATGCCCTCTCATCTTCCCTTCCTACCAATCTCTGGAATGTCAAACTTCAGTTCTTGTTGCTGACTCCATTTTTTAGGTCTCACAACAAGTCATAAAGGGAAATGAGCTATTTTTTCACCACTGCTTCCTGGCTTCTTGTTTTTATCACCGCCACTATTAAGAAAACTCTTGGAAATTGATTATAAGCCCATAGTTTCTGAGTTTTTACCATCGCAGAGAAGTCATGACCAGCAAGGTGGCCAGAAGGAAATAGGAAAGGAAGATTGTTTGGTCAAGTTTGTCATTTTAGATTCATAGATTTGAAGCATATATTCTTCAGGGTAAGCTGCAGAAGAGGCTGCGGAGAAGCAATTTGCTTCTCTCTCTCCAAAACATCAATGTCCAAGTTTCCTGCTTCTTTGGTCAATAATCTCTCCTTTGGAAGAGGATTGAGTCAAAGGAGGCTGAAAGGAAAAGCAGTTTTCTCAGTAGCAGAGTATTTATCTTCCCTTTGAAAAGAAAGACAGTGGTATAACTTCTGACCCCTTCATTATTGGCATCTGTTCTGCATATTCATTGCCTTTTTTTGCACATGAATGATGCTGCAGCATCAAAAAGAAAAGCTCAATATTTGTTCAGTGCCTTAAAGATGCATTGGTAAGTGTTGCTTTGTTTTTAAAAATATAATTCTACCAAAAAGAAATAATGAAAAAGGACATTGATTCTGCTTGAATAGTGCATATATCTGAATACCCAAATAGTTAAACCAGACATATTTCTAGAATCTAATCCCTGATCTTTTCCTGAAGTCTGAGGAATTCCTACATTCTTGTCATTCATCTAGGGTGTTTCTTGGTTTTTTTCATGCTTTTTTAATTTTTATGTAATCTTTTCTGTTTCTGTTTTTATGTAATTTTTATTTCTCCTTTGATAAGGTAACTTTTTGGATTTGGTTTCAATTTTATTTTGTTTTCCAATTGTCTCTGTTAACAAACATAGGAAATTTCAGTAGAAGTCCAAGTAGTCCTGTTCTCTATTATGTGTCTGGTATGTCTGATTTGTTATTTCAAAGATGACTTCAAAATGGACATCATGCAGTGTGGATTACGCTCTCTTTAATTTGTGTGCTGTTGTCATCCAGAAAGAGAAAAACTGCCAAAAGTAGGAGAAAGTGGGGGTTTCATTGGCAAGATTTCCTTTTTCATCACAGCTCCAGCACCACTGACCCATGCTACACTCCCTATCTCCCAACGTTCTTTCTGATTCTTTTAAACAAATGGGAATTCCAAACAGAAGCAAATAGTTTCCATATTGTCAGCAGATGAAATGAATCTTTCCATTAAATTGTATGTTTATTTTGGAGTTTGAAGGGGCTTTTATTGTAGTTTTTGTTATTGTTTTTAATCTACTAGAAGATGAATTTACTTTAGAACTGTTACATTAATCCCAATTCTGAACCCCTTAACTCATATTTAATTTGGAAATATCATATACACTTAATTAAATTTTGGTTTGAGTTCTTTGGAAATAAACTTGTTGTTATTGATGATGTCATTAGTGCCAGGAGATATGCATTTCCTGTGAAGGGCTGTAATAACCCACTGGGATTTTTTTCCTTTTTTGCAGTCCCTGCATGATAAATTAATAATTCAGATAATTTGTTTATAAACTATGCTGTAGGGGGACATTGCTGAACACTACAAATAAGTTTTTGATGTAGTTATAAAATTATTTCCTATGCTATTTATCATTTCTTAAACCAGACGGTGTTGATGAATATTCAACATGTGCATAAAGCACAGGAAAACCTTTTTAATCAGCACTAATACTGAAGCGTGAATTTTCTAATCAGCATAACTGGTGTGTGGTGTGGGAACCTATAGGGCTGGTGAATTTTTCAGATTAGGGAGTGTTAATGGATGGCAGAAGGACAGGCGCTGTCAGCCAGGCAAAGCTATCATTCCTTTTTAGCACTTCTCTGGCTTCCAGGAATGAAATCAAACCACGGGGAAAGGAATTGGCTTGTAGGGCACAGGCTGCCATCCACAATGGCCCCAGGCTCCCTTTGGATAGCAGGCTTGTGTCAGCCTCTGTTTCAATGGGCTTTGACCCAAACATACCAGCTTCTTTTTTATTTGTAGATTTGCAGTTTAACAAAATGCTGTGTAGTGTGGGGCAGCTCTGTGGATTTAAATGCTTGACCCAGCAATGAAATCCAAGTTGTTCGTGGTTCTCTTGAACTATACCTCATCCACTCATGCACTTGTTTTCATGGACCATAATTATGCAATTAGATTTGATGTAATTTCACACTGCATTTTCTCTGTCAGAAATAGGTGCTGATTTTGTCAGGCTACAAAGTGGCTGGTGCTCACAGTGAACTGGGAGAGGGTACGAGGAACCTCTTTCTCTTTGTTTCACCTGAGTTAACTAGATGGTGTTAAAGACAGGTCTTTCATTTTGTCTTTTTTTTTTTTTGCTTAAAACCAGAACTGCGTTGTCACTGCAGTTTTTCCTTCTGTTGACTTCAGAAGGCAGCTTCTCTCTCTAGCAAAGACAAAGCTTTAGGGTGCAGCGGTTCTGCTGCCTCTGTTCCCATAGGACCCAAGCTCTTCCTTAGCTAAACACTGAGCGGAGCAGTGGTGCAGAGATCGCAGCACTGCAGGTTAAGCTGTCTGCCCCAGCCCTTTGCTAGGGACTCCCTCTTCCATGCTGGGGGTGCAGAATGGAAAGCATGTCCATGCTCCAAGAGCTGTTTTCACAAACTGACAAACTTAAGATGCTCCTGAAAGTGGTTCTGTGCTGGTATTGGACTGCAGACTGAAGCATGGATACGCTACTCATGCAGCCACTGCCAGCAGCCAGGGAAGAGCCTACAAGAGAGGACTAGGGTAGAGCAGGAAGGAGTGGAAAGTTCCTTTATCGGAGCTGGTCTACCAAAATCCTCAGAAAACCACGTTACAAAGAAATGTGGCAGATCTGCTTGCTGAGCCTATATAATGGCTCCTATACATCTAACCTCTAACTGTAGATTGTGGTCATCGTAACAGAATCTCTCCTTGTATTTATTTTTATTTTTATGCTATGGCAAAAGATATATCATCTGGAGCACCATAAACTATACCTGCTGAAAGCCATTCTGAGCTTAGGCCAAATCTAATATAAGCAGGCACAACTCAATTAAAGTCACGCTTGCTTACACCTGTAGTGAATTTGGTACTGGGTGTATGCATTGACTTGTACTAAATATGTTGTCTGAAATGATTAAGCACTAACCCAGTCTGTAGCAAACCTCTGAAGTCTATTCAAGTTAGGCGATTTATGATAATTTTAATTGCAATTGTTCTTTTCTGTGCTTGTCTGTAGTATCTGCAGTACACTCTCAGAATCTTTCTGGTTAATCTGTTTCCGTAAAAGCTTTACCTGTGCTGCTGTGACCGCAGCTCACTTCGAATAAGCTGCAGAAGCTTCATACTAGCTAGCAAAAGTACCAGTGGCAGGACAGTGTCAGCAGCAAGGAGCTGAGTGTTGGCTGCAGAAGCTGCTGGAGAAGCAAATTAAATGCTCAGATGGTTAAAGCAAGTTCCATGTGGTTGTGGCTGTCTGTTGACGCTTCCACTTGGACAGATTTCAGGTTAACCCTGG
The DNA here is from genome assembly GCA_013401275.1 of Pandion haliaetus. Taxonomy (NCBI): domain Eukaryota; kingdom Metazoa; phylum Chordata; class Aves; order Accipitriformes; family Pandionidae; genus Pandion; species Pandion haliaetus. Next base: position 55,303 of record VYZV01019823.1, read on the forward strand.
TGTGGCCTCAAGAGTAGCAGTCACTGCAGTGACAGCAGTGTAGACACTGCAGGAAGGAAGGAAGTTCATCCACAGCTGATGAGGCTAACTTTTAGCAAATTCATTTTCTATTTTATCAACATGATATATATAATATGATTCTAGAATTTCATGTTGTTTCATGTATGTTTACTTGGTTATTTTTGTGAAAAGAAACATAAAATACCTAATCATGTCAAGTCATTATACAGCTCTTACATAATCACATTAACTGCTTATGAAATGGCTACATTGCGATATCGCTTTAAAGGTAAGGCAATTTAAGAATGGTCTATAAATTGTACACACTGCTACCTGCATTAATGGTACTTCATATAGAAATGCATGTTATTTCATTTAGAACACTTTGTAGTAAACTCAGAAACATTGTAACAAATCAGAAAAACATGTTAAATTATTTAATCACTTGTTTAATAAAATTTGCTTTGTTAATAAGTATGAAAAAATAACAGCAGGAAAAATAGAACTGCTGGCCCATTTAATCCTACTTGGAAACCACTTTCAGACTTTGTCAAAGTATTGGCAGAAGTACAAGGCTCGTCTATCTTCAGCACTGCTTATCCTCCCTGTAGACATAAAGATGAGATCCAGATATTAGACTGGAACAAACTATTTGCAGTAAAAAGATTTGGTACAGGAGGAGCTTGGTTTTGTTGCTGGTATTTTCTTGTGAAGTGCTTTGCCTGCACTAGACATGAAGCCCAGGGAGATAAAACCAGTACTAGATTAAACCTTTCTGCTTTGTTCCCCCGAGTCTGCTGGTGCAGAATTAAATATGAAGTCTGGATGTTTCAATAGTGGAATATTCATATATTTACACCATTCACCTTGTAGTCACAGGATCTAATCCTTCACCAATATTTTTTCCATTTTATTGACAGTTATGCTTAAAAAATAATGGAAATTGCCAGATAAAGAATTGTTTAGCTGAGGGGATATGTCAATGACTTGAGAATTAAAATATAATAAAATCTGAGAAAACATATGAAATATTTGTAACCATCTCTATTAATGTAATGTTGCTTACTGCAGCTCTTAAGGCTTTCACAATCTTTTTTTTTGTCTAAGAAGTAAAGGCATAGGTCCCCACTCGTTTTATACTCAGGTAAACATCTTTCATCTTCCAGACATCTGTAAGATTATATCCATGTATCATAATAGTCCAACCAATAGACTGAAAATAATATAATCGAGCCTATTCTTTGTTAATTATTTATCTACATTTTGCTTTTACAATGCTGAGACACTATATTCTGAATTACTGAGAAATGCCATATAAAATTTCAAGCCTTTCCAACACAACAAGCTTCTTGTAATGATCTCATTGTATTTTCTAGGAGCTATTTGTCTAACTCATAAAATTACCATGTAACAACACAATTGACAGCTTCTTTTCAGCAGAAGCAGCAGATTATAATGGCAGGTCAAGGCTAACACATACTGGCGGAACTTTGTGGGTAAGTTTGTAATTCTTCTTCCGACTTCCCATTACTAAAAAAAATCACTTAACTTGATGATTCCAGGCTTCATATTTTCTGTTTACAAGCTACACAATAAGCTACATAGAAGTTATATCTACTTGGAGATAATATCTTAATAAAATATTATAGTAACTCCATACATGGTATTATTAAACAGCAAAATAGTCTATACTGTCCTCTCATGACTGTGTTGTGGCTAGCCCCTGTGAATGCATCTTCTCTGAGCTGGTACCTTCACAGCGTTTCCTCCATATGTCCACTTTAAGCACATTATTGTAGCTCTGGCTCTCCAACCCTTTTAAACTCCTGTTCTTCTCAAATGTTCTTCTTTACATGTCATGAATTCATCAGTGCAACAGTTTTTTTCCTTTCTTTTTTATGAATTATCTTTAATAGCTTGAGAGTCAGCTTAAGCTCAGGATTTGCTTTGCAATCAATAAGAAATAGCAGACTGATTATTGAGTAATAATTGTTCCTCAATAACCATGACAAGAATAATCCATTTTACAAGTCCCAGCATTTGGCTTGTCTATCCTCTCAAAATCACTGAAGGATAAGGGCACCAGTCAGTTAACAGAGGTGTGAATAATGACTATAGCTAATGAGACCTACCACAAAAGCAGGATTTTTTCAAACAGTTAGCTGTTATTATCCAATAAGAATACAGAGGATTTTTTGGTATGGAAATGTTTCAGAAGCATAAGCTATCAATCTGCGGAAACAGTACTGTTCCCTCCTGACTGCCTGAGACAACCCTTTCAGGGCCATTCCATATGTTCTTTTTTTCAGTGTATAGGCAGTATACAGTGGGTCTCTT
>VYZV01019825.1:2573-12685 GCA_013401275.1 Pandion haliaetus
CCCAGAATCCACACAGTGCTGTGGCCTCACTTTTCCCCGCTTTTCCCACAGCTACAGTGCCTAACTCTGCAAGAGTACAGTCTCAGGACAGCATGTGCCTCTGCACTATGCCTACGTAGCAGGAATTTATCCCAGAGACAAGCCATCATACAGTATCTTCACTGATCTTGCAAGCAGCTTCTACATCATCTCCTGGTCATGACTGACTTGACTGCCCTCACTCCAGGGTCTTTTAAGACATAAGGGAATACTGCACAGGAAGTGTTTCCTGCCATCTAAAGAAAAAAGTTCATCCCAAACTTGTTCATTAGCAAGCTTTAATATCAAATATCACATGCTGAAGAACACCTGCAGCTAAGACCTTTTACCAAGTCTTTCCCCTGTCATTAGAGCTCACTCAACTGAATTCTATACCTCAGTCATAAACAGGTGATCTGCAGTTATTAATTTGCAACACCTATCACTCATTACTAAATCTTAACAACAATATTACATTTTTGTTAGCATCCCCTATCATTTGCCTTAAGTTTAACTCTTGGCTACAGACCAGCTCATCAGCTTGTTCTCTGAAGTACCTTCAGGCGATTTCAGTGCTTACTCTTTTCTTTAAACCTCATCTAACTGCACAGCATTACTTGTTTTTAATAAAATCCGTACTGCCAGAAATTTGAAGTCACTCAATCACCCATAGCTTGCTGCTTTTGTCCAAATAGTAGCAGCTAACATCAAATCCAACCTTCATCTATTGGCAAAATTTTTGCCATTGTTTCCCCCCTCCTAGTTGCAGGACAGGCACAACACATGCCAGTACAAAAAGAAGCTCTGCCCACACTCTGACAAGCCCACTGCTTCACCCCCATCATAAATATCCTTGTCTGCCAGTAGTTTTTGTGCAAAAAGGCAAACGGCATTGCTTTAGGCTGTCCCCGCTCTGGCTCTGCTGTTTCTGATTGTTGTCATCTCAATTCTTCTACTGTTATCTGACATTATGCTTCCCTTTCCCTCACAGCCTGCTTATTCCAGTGGCTGCCAAGTTTTGTTCTGCTGGAAAGAAACATCCGAGTCAGATATAGCTCTGCTTCTTGGCTGGAGGCTAGAATATATGTGCTCATGGTACATCAGTCCAGAGTAAATAGCCCACTCCTGTTATGTTGACAGCACTGTCTTTGAAGGCAGCCATTCCCGACAATTAGGTAGGAAAATGCTCAGATCAGTGCAAAAGGCAGCAAAACTGAATTGACAGCAAGTTCTACTAGTGAGCTCAGGCTTTGGAAAACAGGCTATTTGTTTGGGCAATCCCAATTAAATACGTAGATTTAGATGTGGTAACAAGACTGGCATGAAGCTGGATCAATCTCCTAGTGAACTATTTGTCACTATGACCAAGATGAACTCAACAAAGCAGATGCAGAAGAAAATTGTACATACTAAAGCCATCAGCACAATTTTGCTGCATCAGAACTAGATTGCTTCCTTGCTTAGAAGCAACTTCAGAAGGTTAATAATTTGAAAATCTAACATATGGGGAGGGAGGGAAGAGTGACCACTAGAAGTGCATTGTAGCATCTTTCAACTCTAACTACATTTACCTAAAAGCTTTTCCAGGAAACTGAAAATTGTAGTTTTCCTGTAGAAAGAGCTGAAAGAAACCTTCACATTGGGTACACTGTCTTATAAATGTGCTAGGTGGCTGCCAATCATAAAATAATCTGTAAAGACTTTTTTTTTTTTGTACCATGAGGGTGACCAAGCATTGCCACAGGTTGCCCAGAGAGGTTACGGAGTCTCCATCCATGGAGATACTCAAAAGCTATCTGGAGATATTCCTGGGCAGCCAGCTCTAGGTGACCCTATTTCAGCAGGAGGTTGCCAGAGGTCCCTCCCAACCTCAACCAGTCTATGGTTCAGGATAAAGTTTGAGCCACCCCTATTTGGATTTATCATACAGAGACAAGTTGGATTTTGTTTAGGCAAACACAGGGTCCACAAAGCCCTTTCCCCCTCTCCAACCAGGCCATCCTTACCACTATTTCAGGAAAAGGAGACCACAAAAACTCATTTCAGAGGAAGCCATTCTTTAGAATTTGTCTCTCTGGCAAATGCATAAAAGTTTGGGTTTGTTTAACATACATTCTACTTTCAAAAGCAGTCTTAAAGCATCACCTTGTTAAATGACTACTGAAAGCATATTTAAGCAGAAGTTAGTTGCTCATTCTTTGCCACAGCTATGCTTGTGAGCGATATATTTAAATGCAAGTGTCATTTTGGTCAGTTGTGACAAGAACAACTCTCAAGTACTGTTTTCTGCATACTCTTTATGCTTAGATATAAGCTTTGCAAAATTGAGTAAACTATGCCAAGAATTTACACCAAGCAGTATACTGCGAGACAAAGAACATTAAAGTATGCACATACAATCTCTTCAACTAAGGAAAAATTGTACTTGCAACCACAGAGGAAAGTAATACCAGGAAGTTTAATTAAAAAAAAAAAAAAAAGACAAGGGATCATGGAGATTTTAGGAATTTAGCGCTGAAATCCTAGATCTGTCTTATAACCAAACATACAAAAACCAGCCACTTCCACAAACCAGTTTCCAGTCTCTCACCACAGTGAGTCCAAGAGGTCTGCCATGAAGGATGAGGAACAATCTGTCCCTATTTTACAGATCTACATTCCAAGTGAATGGCAGATCAACCATATCTTCACCCATATCAAAGAAATGTTTCTTATCCTTTTGTAAGTGTTCATGACAGATCTGCAAGCCATGCCTCAGTCCCACCTTGCTGCAAAAATCATCTGTTGACACCAACACTGATCAAAAGGACAGCATGATCTCAGATGAGCCAGCTCCCTGCAAGCACCGAACTTGCAAAACCACGGAAACTTTACAAAAGTTACAAGAGACATATTCCATCTCCATGGCTTACAAGATCATTTTAAGCAGTGAATATTGCCGAAATCATCCCCTCTCACTTCAATATAAGTAATGAATGTACTTTTAAAGAAGTCAGCTGTTACAAAAAATTGACTCTGCTTAAGCCCTCTGGCCTCCTAATCCGATTCAAATCACTGCAGGACTGCACTAGTCTAAGAGAAAAAAAAAAATTTAACTGGCCCAGCTGTCTGCTGGGAACTGAACTAAACCAGTTGCTAAAACTGGCTCAGTAACAATCACTTCCTCCTAAGCACTCCCCAGCAGATAATGCTTTTCAGTCCATCCTGCTAGTCAGAGCTACTTTTAAAAGGGCTAGTTAAACCAGAATTCTTGCCCAGATCTTAGATATTTGGGTTTCAATCTGCAGTTACTCTGCCTGCCTTCTGAAAACCCAGGGCCAAGAAAGTCAGCTTGGCTTCACTGTCAAGCCATACTTCATTGAATGAGATGAGCAAAAAACTTCCATCCAAGGTAAGCGAAAGCATTCAGATGTCTCACTGAAAGCATGAGTATGTGGTTACTTACAACTCTGAACAGTAAATTTATATGTTTTCCTCCCTCTCCCAATCAGTGTTCTATAAAATGTCCAAAAGTTGAAAGATTTAACCTGAAGGAGTTAGAAAAGCTTTGCATATCATGCTCCAAGAGCAGCAGTTAATCCTAATATTCAACTACAAAGTTAATACTGGTCCCAGCTCTGAGTTGCTGTATTCCATGACCTGACAGATGAAACCAACAGGAACAGAGACATGAGCTGCAATTCTCAACACCACAGAAAAAAGTACACAGTAATGCACATGATAGCACCGCAGAGTACAACTCAAACGAGAAGAGAAACTCCATTTGACACTCCCATTTTTTCTTTCTAAAATTTCTTTTGTAGCATCACTAGTCTACTTACATGCTGTATTTCCTGCTGGCTGGCTCGGTAGTTTTTCTTGGTTAAATTGTCCACCAGGTAGCTGATTTGAGACAAGGCCAGCGAGAGCGAGTCAAGATTCATTGCTGGTTGGGGCGGAAGCAGGCGGCCGAGCCCGGCGCAAAATCACCATTATTCCCCTTTAGTCACCTCAGAGACAGGTTAATTTTTTTCCCCCAATTAGCCTGTGTCTGGTTCTGTGTTACTTTCTTCAGCTCTTCTTTCTCAGTTGTCTTCCTCTGTTCTGAAACATGGCACCTGAAAGACAGTATTACATGAGACTTAAGTTCTGTAGCAACTTCACAGCTACATTCTAGGCACCACTGTTAATTGCTATGGAATGCTACCAATTAATTTAAAATTAGTTTTTTGGGTTTGTTTTTTTCTTTTGATTTTAAGAAAAATCTTTAAGCTTAAGTTTATATAGTCTTAAAAACAGCGATTTCTGTTTTCTACTTCCACTAGAACACTGCAGGGTGGAAAGTTAAATCCTAGAGGAATTCAGCATTATGCCTCAGAGCTTTCTCTTAATTTTTTTGCTTACAATCTAACTTCGCAAAACAAGAAAAATAAAGTTTAACAAAGAAATTGATAATACAGACATGTTTGATAGCTTAACTTACATAAACCATTTGACATGACTACGTCCACAAGGAAAAAGAAGTACTATTAAGTTTTCACAATACAAGGTTAGTTGTTTCCACACTACCTGACCACATTTATTAATTTCTGCATTTTGCCAGCCTGAAAGAGCTAGCAAACAGCTCAGTCAGAAGAATGACTACCCTTTCAGCACTGTAAGAAAGAATAAAATGAGATGCATAATGAATTAGATGCCACACAGCCAACAATCAGAAGTCAGAATCATTCAAAGCATCAATCACAAGTTTTATATAAAAAAGTGCTTTTTAACCATCTCTGCAATATTTTGCCTCACTACCAAAGCAGTATTGCACTCAACTGTACACACCAAAACAAGCAATTGTGAATGAGCAACACACACAAAGAACTGCAATAAACTAACCCTAACATTTGGCTTATACTGAAACAGCTTTCCAGTGAGCTACAACAGCAGAGCTTGCCAGCTTAATAAATTTCTATGACAACACAAAACTTGGCACTTGACATCTCATCTGTTAAATTACAGATTGCCAATGTAATAAAATTGCATCCCAAAGCAAGTCCTGCATAACCAACAATCTGAGGAGTCTCAAAGGAAGCTGTAAACTGCTCTGAGAAGCAGCACTGTAATTGATCAGAGGTGGAATCAAGCTGAAGAGTCACTGTTTTGAAGCTCTACTTGATCAAAACACAAAGGTCACTAGGCTTTGTGCCAAGAGGCTGAAGATCCCTTTTTTAGAATAAAAACTATTGCTTTACTGTCTTGGCTATATGGCCAAAACCACCAGTACATGATTTCTGCCTCATCATTGAGATGGATTACACCGGTGATGTGTCAACTTGGCATGCACAATGCTTAGGGCAAATCAGTTCAGAAAGCAACCCCTGCAGCAGCATGGCTCGATATGTCATCCATACTTCTGCAAGAACTGAACAGGAACAGCACCGAGGCAAGCTGAAAAGGCTGTGCTGGGTAGAACTAGAACTCTTCCCTCCCTCTCCCTTTACACAAAGGTTTTCACCCACTCAGAACTACAGTCTATTTAANCTCTTCGGAAAAAGTTTATTAGATTAAATAAAAACGTGGGTAAACTATTTGTAAGGAAAGTCAAATCACCAACCGACTTCCAGGCTTTCATTATGCCACAGAAAACCCTGCAAACTCCTAGAAGCTATGTAAGATCCTACTTACACAAGAAAACCTACATCTCATGAAAAAGAAATTTTCAAGTGGTAATATTGAAAGCATTCTTCAATGACAAGGCAGTCATATATAAAGGCATTACCTTTATATACAGGTTTAAAAGCCCACTGGCTGTGAAGCAGCTTTGCAGGAAGGAGGAAAGGCACAAAAGTTAATAAAATTTCTCAGTAGCACAGTACCTGATTTTTTTTTTTTTTTTAATAACACAATTCCACTTTTGGAATAATCCAGAAACTGTCACTGGGCACAGCAAGTACATGCTTTCCAAGATGTTCTTACTGGCAAGATTTGATATACTGGACCAATATAAAGCTTCTGAAAAGCATTTGTTAAGAATCAAGCAGACAGATCACCATACCACATTACTTACACCTACAAAAGCCACCGCAAGCAGCTAGCAAGGGGAATTCAGTCCCTATCAGAGCACCAGATTTCAGCAACCAGCCTGAAGAACTCAAGGGCTGCTTAAACTCAGGACTCAAGAACAGGACACAAACCATAACTCCAACTCGGTCATTTTTAAGGCAATAACAGAAGTTTCAGAGTTTGCCTTTCAGGCCCCTAGGAAGAAAAACCACATTTCTCTCAGACCAATACAAACAGCACAGCAATCACACCTACTCCACCCAAAAGATGAAGCTTTTAGGTACTGGAACTCTTGAGTTGGGCTCAGACATAAATCTCATCCTCCCCACTGCCACACAATACTCTGCAGAGCACTGACACTGACCATACCAGCCCACTATCAGCATCACTGTTTTCTCCCAAGAAAAGTAGGGACTGCCATCTCAGCATGCTTTAATTGCGTGGAAGCACAACAAGCTTTGTCACTTTCTAACTGCAAAATCCAGCAGTGGCCCCAGAGAACACAGGTTGGGGTCAAAATGAGATTTTCCCTTTCAAGGAAGCTGAACAAGCGCCTGAGCAGACACCGTGACTCAAGGACAGAACACAATAGCTGAAGGAAGCACCTTCCTATTTATGTTCTAAATATATGGTCTGCACAGTATGTATCCAATCCTTTTGGTTGGACTCGATCTTAAAGGTCTTTTCCAACCTAAATGATTCTATGATTCTAATACACAGAAAAAAATGGACAGCTCTCAAGCACCAGATTAATGGCATTTCAGAGGTTTAAATGGCACAACCTAATTTCCAATAGTATATAAAAATCAGAGTAATTAAGGCAGCCCTGCCTGGAAAGCAGAGGTGCACACCTCTCTGGTCATTCCAATGCAAGGCTAAAATTCAATTACTACAGCACTGATTAAGAAGGCTATGAATGCTATGCAAAGCAGGCTTTATTTTTAGATGTATATATTCTTAGCGGGAATGAATGTCCCTACACTGGCCTCAACAATTCAAGAAGCTTTCTGTCCATGGGGCAAGCCTGCTGTCTTTACAGGTTCAGAAAAGTTAGGCCTCAGCCAGAGAGAGTTTACAAAAAAAAAAATTTAGATTTGCTGACAAAATTAGCTACTTTCAATTACAGATCCTATGATACAGAAATGGATTACGCTATCAGACACAGTACTCAGGAGCTCTTGCAATATTACCAGTTTATGTTGTGCAACACAGCCGATTTTTAAGAGGTAGAAAATGTTTACCAAAACCTAGAGTATTACATAGCCTGAACACTTTCTAAGGAAATCAACAGGCCATCAGCAAAACATATGGCATCTATTTCAGTAGATTCTGTTCAACAGCAGAGTTCTATTGGGTTAGTAAAACATAAATATGGTACAATTTTAGGCAAGAATCAAAAAAATCACAGAACAGAGAGTTCCAATATGTAACCAGCAGTCAGGTTTGACAAAAACACTCTCTACTAACCTGAGGCAGATCACTAGGAGTAACTAAGCCTTGCTGCTGAAGATGACAAACCTGAGATCTCCCACATATTCAGAAAGAGCCTTACAAAGAAATTTCAAAATTATTTTAAGCTGTACTTTGGATTTTTTTAGTGTTTTGGAGAGGTAAGTAACTGCTCCCACTGGGTCTCAAGAGCTGTAAAGATTTTAGGCCACATGTACTGCATGTGGAAGATAAAACGGCTCAAGCAACAAACTGCAACATGTTTGCTGATCAGGTTCTAAACTCCTGTCAAAAAGCATCATATAAAACATGCTAAAAGCACCACTGTTAAACCTGTTCTTCAGAACAGTCTCTTACGCACTGCTCAAACCCATGCACAAACAGAACATAGGGAAGAGCAGCACACCTCTCCGAAGCCCCACATGAGAAGCACTCCAAGGGGGAAAGGAGGTTTTTGAATCATACCATAGTTAAGCTAGATTTCAGAATGTCTATCGTTTTGAAATCTACAGAGAGAAAAACTTCACAGTTTAAGTCACATTAACAGTAAAATAAGCTCCTGACTAATTTGACCAGTTCAAATTTAGGCGTTTACACATAAAAAAGCCAGCTAAACATTCCATGTACTGGAAAACTGCACACAACTCCAGTCAATTAGAAGCCTCAATGCTGATCAGACACAGTAACTTTAGTTTACAGAGAGCAGCTGAACTGAGCACATACATTTGTTCCCATACACTAAGGCCAGTTGAGTTTCAGGTTTGGAACCTACCTCAAATATATCAGGCATGCGTCAATCATGACATGGCTGCTTCAGGCATTTTCACATCTCAGCTAGGATTGTTTACAAAAAAAAAAAAACCCAAGATACTCTCACTTCCCACTTTCCCTTCCATCAAACACTGTAGGATAAAGTTTCTGTTGGAGGGAAGTGAAAGAAATGTAGGGACCTGTTCTCAAGGGCTTCATGCCGTCTTCCTGTCCAGAAAGTGTTTTAGAACGGTTAAATGCTGTTTCAAAAGGCAAAGGAGAACTGCAGCATTCATGTAGTAGGGATGGTTATAGAACAAAAGAGAAATCTGGCTATAATAGTGATGTCCTCAACCATGATTCTCAATGATAGGAATTCCCAATGTGATTTAGCAATGACCCATCACGGGGACACAAAACATCACTGTCCACTTTTCCTAAGTTATGTTTGCACAGTTTCTCTTCCACTTACTCAAATGAACACCAACAGTAGCCATTTCGGAATCAGTTAAAATGAATTAAATATCTAGGAGCGCTATGCTAGAAGGATGAACAGGATTAGGTATTTCTCTAAAGAGGAGAGACAAGTGGACTGCAAGCTTGCCATGAGTTTGGGAGACACCAGGCCAATAGGATCAACAATTAACAGCAAACTTAAAAGTATAAGGGCAGAAAAAAACAAGACAATAACAAGTCCAGAAAGGGCAAACAAGTCTATTACCAACTAAGTTTGTTTCCTGTTTATAAGACAGTCACCTCACCCGGACTCATCCTGCCTGTAATTTCAGTCAATGCCAACATAGTTACCTTAGAAACAGGAAACACTTAAGTTGTATGCACTAAGAATGACTTGTCAGGTGTCATACCTGTTTTGTCACCCACTTAAAAAAAATGTTCCACTGAGAGCAGATGTCATGCTTCCTTCTAATAAGTGAAATTCAGAAACAGTCTAAGCTCATGACATTATCAACAAAGTGTCTGGTTTTGTATTTTTTAGTATTATGTTGCTTCAGTTGTAAATAGAGTCCAAACTGTTTGTGGCTCGTTGAAATTAAATGATGACTACTCACAAGCCTTACTGTATAAAGAGAACACAGTACCACTCCGAGTCAGGGAACTATTGCAAAGGAGCTATATCTAACAATACCGCATCTGTCAAAACAGCCAACTGTTGCTATTTCTAGTTTCAAAATAAGCAACTCCACTTTACTGGGCAGCATGTTCTTAACTGGAGGACAGCATTGAGAGGCATTTCTTCCATGTGGTCTCCAGTAAGGTTATGTCACCGGATTATTTACTAGAGCTCACTTTTCCACAGGTTACTTGTTTTCTTTGGTTAAGTCACAACAATGCCGATCTTCTAAAGAGGGCACCGAGCCGAGCTCAGAGGTGGGCCCGGCACCAGCCCCTTCCTGAGACTCTCAGAACTTCACCTGTCACCATCAGGGCTACAAAAGCGGACGGGGAAGAGAAATAAGAACAGCTCAAAAGCCGAAGACTTCCGCGCCCCCTCAAAACGATCACCGTCCAGCCTGCCGCCGCCAGAGGCTTCCTCCCCGCACAGAGAGCCGCAAGCGGCAACCCACGGACCTGAAAACCCCCGCGGCTCCCGCCCGGAGCCACGACCGGCGCGCACCGCCCGGGCCGGGCCGGGCCGAGCCAAAGCCTTTCAAAGTTTGCTCCGCTGCTCCTCCTGTCGATCGGACGCCGGCTGTAGAAACGGGCGGCGGCGAAGAGGCGAGGGCCGAGGCAGAGAGCGGCGCGGGCCAGGCCAGGCCGCGGGGGCCCCCGCAGGCAGCCCCACACGCACCCCGGAAACAGCGGGCCGGGCGGGCTCCCTCTACCGGCCCTGCCACCTCCCCCCC